>VMDO01011914.1:0-64553 GCA_007922755.1 Pedetes capensis | reverse complement strand
AAGGACATATAGAAAAATACTATATAGTAAAAGATAGAGAAGACTTGTATGGGAAACTTAGATGGGAAGGGGGGGAGGGGAAACATAGAGGAGGGTAAGGGGTAACCTATATGAATAATGCTTATCAAATTGCATATATGAAAATTGTCACAATGAAAAGCATGTCAAAATGAATCACATTATGATATACATTAAAAATTTCTAATAAAAAAAAAAGAAAGAAAATAACTACTGGTCTCAGTTTTCTACTGGTCTGGAATTCTACGCCAGGTCAAAATATCTTTCAGAAATAAAAGTTAAATAGATTAAAACTCACAAAGACGGAGATAATTTGTTATTACTAGACCCATCCAAAAGGGGACAGTAAAGGACATACTCAGACAGAAGAAAAATGTCTATGGAAGATCGAAGGAGCAAAAAGGAAAGAAGAGCAAAAAAGATGGTAAATATGTGGATAAATTTCAATGAATTTTATATAGAACAATAGTACTTTGTATGGCTCAGATATATATTAAGCATTAAAATTCATCAGAACAGTAGCTTATAAATTAGAAAGGAATAAATATAAAGTGTTCTAAGATCCTTGTATTAGCTTGGAAAAGACTAAACATACCAGTACTAGGTTTGATAGGTTAAGTATGCAGTATGTTTTTAAGAAACTAAAGGGATTGATTCTAGCATTTATACCGAAAAGAAGTCCAAGAATAGCTTCCCTATTCTAAAGAAGAAAAAGGTGAGAGTGTTGCTCTACTGGATACTAAACAAATTATAATTCTATCAAAATTAAGATAATGTATTTATATGGTTAGATATCTATAATAAAGGAATAAAATATGATTAGAGAGAAATTCATTCATGTAGAAACTCAATATACAATTGCAGGCCATTGGGGGAAAGATAGACTGTTCAATAAATGGTTCTGGGAAAACTGATTATCTGTGTGAGAAACAAAAGTTAAATTACCCCACATCATATGTAAAATTAATTCCAGATAGATTAAAGACTTAAATGTAAAAAGCAAAGCTGGGTGTGGTGGCACACACCTGTAATTCCAGCAACTAGGGAGACAGAAACAGGTGGATCACAGGTCTGAGGCCAGAGGCAGCCTGTGTAACTTAGGGAGACACTGTCTCAATTTTTAAGAAGCGGGGTGTTGGCGGTGCTGGAAGTGAAGCTCAGTGGCAAAGTACTTGCAAGGCATACTCAAGGTCCAGATTTCAAACACCAAGTACATCAAAAAAAAAAAAAAAAAAAAAAAAAGACTTTTAGAGGCAAGTAGAGAACAATGTCTTCATGACCTCTTTGGAGAAGGATCTGTTTTTTCCTCCCTGTTCCTGGCACCCCATGGTGAAGATTGAACTTAGGACATCATGCGTAGTAGGCAAGAGGTGTACCACTGAGCCACACTACCAGCCTGGAGAGGAATTTCTTAAGAACCAGGGGGAGGCTAAAGTTAGGAAGAAACCTCTTGCAGAGAAAAAGGATCATATATGGCCATACATTTATTGAAAAGATGATCAGTATTATAAATAATTGCCTGCAGCCATACTACTGTGGCATCCAATCCCGTCAGATCTTGGAAGCTAAGCAGGGTTGGACCCAGTTAGTACTTGGATGGAAGGTCATCTGGGAACACCAGGTGCTGTGGGCTTGGGAGAAGGACCCAGTAACCCACTCCCAAAAAACAATTGGCCATTGCAAACCCTATGAATAGCAGAGAAGCACTAACAAAAGTGTTTTGCCTGTTGTACATAGGGTCGCTATGAGTTAGACACTGACTTGACAGCACCTAACAATAACTACAACATTACTAATAATCAGGGAAATGCAAATTAAAAGCTGAACAAGGTACTACTTCGCATCTCCCACACTGGAAAAAATTTAAATCTGACAGTTGTCATTGTAAATGAGTATAAATCAACCAGAAAGCAACCACTTTGTCTTAATGAAGTACCTCATGCACATCCCAATGACCTAGAAGTTCATATGTTAGTTTTTGTCACTGTACCAAATACCTAAGATAATCGACTTAAAAAGTGAAAAGATTAATTTTAGATGTTTAAGCCTGTAATTTGATTGGCTCTGTTGCTTTGGACGTGTAAGTACACATCATGGTGGGAGCATATGGTGGAGCAAAACTCACACTTGCAATCCTACTGCCTGAGCCTCCTGAGTTGCTGGGATTACAGGCTTGTGCCATATAGTGCCTGGCCACTGCTGACAATTTTTTAAATGTTTTGTTGAGGTATATTAGGTGTGCAGTGAAATGGAACGATCTTAAGTGTATCACTTTATGTACTATGTATATACCTATGTAATCCACACCGCTATCAAGTACCATAATAGAACATTTTCCTGACCCTAGAGATTTTCTCATTTCTCTTCCAAGTTACTTCCTGGTTTTCCTTCAAACTCCAGCAAGGCAGCTACTATATTTCTTTTCTGTTTATTTTTGGGTTTGTAATTTTGAGAAGAAGTCTTACTGTGTAGCCAACATTGACCCCAATGTGGTTATCCAGTTTCCTGTTGATGGATGTTTGACTTGTTTCCAGTTTTTGAGGTTGTTTGTTTGTAATATGAAAGCTCACTATTGTAAGATTGACATCAAATTTCTGGGTTCAAGTGTTCCTCCTGCCTCAGTCTCCTAACTAGGTAGAGCTACCTAGTGTGCCACTGAGCTCAGCTCTGGGAGTATTATGAATAAAGCTGTAATAGATAATCTTGTACAAGTCTTTTTCTAGACATGTTTTAATTTCTCTTGAGTAAATATCTGGAAGGAGAATTGCTGAACCATATATATCATAGATACATGTTTATAAGAAACTGCCAATCGGTTTTCCACAATATTTTCTTCTAGAAGACTTCAGTTTCCACTTTTCTATTTAAGTCTGTGATCCCTCCAGAATTAATTTTTGTATGGTGAGAAAATGTGTTCAAGATTAAATTTTTTTCCCATATGAATGTCCACTTGTTTCAGCAGCATTTGTTAAAACATTTTTCTTTTTTCCTACCAAACTATTTTGACACCTTTGTCAAATATCAGTTGACTGTATGGGTAGGTTCTATTTTTAATTTATTCTATTATGTTTTGGTCTATCTTTATACTAGTACCAGCTGACTATATAGTAAGTCCTGAAATCAACTAATGTGATCTTTCCAACTTTGTTCTGCTTAGTATATTTATTAAAATTCCTTTGCATGTCTATATAGATTTTGTAATTAGCATGGCAATTTCTACAAGTAAGTCTGCTGAGATTTTGGTTGGAATTTGGGAAATTTGGAGAAAAATTAACTGCCGGGTTCTTTCTGAGGTTTCTCTCTCTACATTGTGGATGGAAGTAGGGAAGTGGGTGCCCCAACAGTGCACCCAGTGGCGAGGGTGTGGACAGAGAACAGAGTATCACTAACAGGATAAAAGGACAAGGGACTGAGGATTAGAAAGATGGGCAGGGGAGTTGGAGAGAGGAAGTGCTCAGCTGCTGTCTGTGCTGCTGCAGCAGAGACTCCCAGGTACCTTTGCTCTTCCAGCTTGCAGGCTTCACCACTTCGGAGGCCCTGAGCTTGACTCCTGGAGGCTTGCCTCTCAGAGTCTTGCCTTTCGAAGCTATCAGTCCATACAGGGTATCCAGTGTTGAAGAGGTCGGGATCAGGTAGAGGTGGCAGGCAGGTTGAAGTAGGATAAAGGCAGGTGAGAGGAAGGCTGAAGGCTAAGCAAGGCCGGCAAGTAAATGGGCCATGGGCTCTTAAGGAACCGCAAGGACCTGGTGAGCTTCTCTTGGATGGTGTTCAGAAAAGGCTGTTGAGCTCTGAGCTCTGGTGTTTATATAGCCTGGCAGCCAGCCAATCAGGGGAACGGGGTTGGATCAGAAGTGACCAATTGGGCACCAAGGAGGTTTTAGATGCTACCATACCTCAGGTGCCATCTTGGCCTATTTGATGGGAGTGGGGAAGAGTGAGGTAACCGGATATAAGGTAACAGTGACCAGTTGCCACCTTGCCACGTAAGATTCAATGGGAGCAAGTGACCAGGATGTAGGGTAAGGGTCACTCGCCTTGGAGGAAAGAGGTTGGTCCTCCAAGTGGGCTAGATGGGCTCCTGTGACCAGCCATGTTTGGGGTACTCTTTCATCACCCTGGGAATCCCAACAATTAACATCTCAAAAGTGTTGAGTCTTTCAGTCTGTGAATGTGGTATATTTCTTCATTGATATGTCTTCTTTACTTTCCTTTCACAATGAAGTGGTTTTTAATGAGAGGTCTTCACATCTTTTGTCAAATTTGTCTCTAAGCATTTTATGATTGTTAATGCTTTTTATGATTTTTTAGGAGTACTATTGATTTTGTTGTTGGTCGTAGTGGTGGTGTGTTTTTTTTGTTTTTGTTTTGTTTTCTTTTGTTTGCAGTTCTGGGGATCAAACCCAGCACCTCACACACGTAAGACAAACTCTACCACTGAGCCACATCTCCAGTCCAATGTTGGGTTTTTATTTTACTTTTCATCTGTCCATTAATGGTATATAAAAATATAATTGATTTTGTGTAGCCTTGTATCCAGTGACCTTGGTAGATTTATTAGTTCTAGTACTTTTCATATTTTTAAGCATGTTTTGGAAATTAAAGATAGCTTTGTTTCTTCTTTTTGTCTTATTTCTTTTTCTCACCTTACTGCGCTGGCTATTACAGATAATACAGTATTAATTAGAAGTGATAAAGACTGATATCAAAATGGCAAAGACAGACATTCCCTCCTTTTTCTTAACCTTTGGGGGAAAGCTACCAGTCTTTTGCTATTAAATATGATTTTAGATATAGATTTTTCGTTATTGTTAGGTGCCATCAAGTTGGGTCTGACTCATAATGACCCTAGTCCGGCAGAACAAAACACTCCCTGACACTGTGCCATGCCTGGTACTGTGTTGGTGCTTCTCTGCTATTCATAGGGTTTTCAAATGGCTGATAGTTTTGGGAATGGGCTGCCAAGTCTTTCTCTCATTTTTGTGGTTCTGGAGATCAAACCCAGAGCCTCAGAATGCACAGAACAACACTATACCAACTGAGCTAACCCCCGCCCCTACATATGTTATAAAAACCCATAATTCACTATTACTTTTGTTTTAAGTGGTCAATTGTCCTTTAAAAAAATTAAACAAGAAAATATTTCTATATTTATCCACAGTTTTACCATTTCCAGTGCTGCTTCTTTGTGTGGATTCAGTTTCCCTTCTGAAACCAGTTTTCTTTAATATGAAAGAAAATCTAAGAATGCCAAAAATTCTCTTAGCATTTATTTACCTAGGAAAGTCTTTACTTCATCATCATTTGTGAAGGATATTTTCATCAGGTTTAGAATTCTAGTTGACAGCTTTTAAAGTTTCAGCACATGAAAGATTTTGTTTTATTTGTCTTCTGGCTTTCATAGTATCTAATGATTGTTCTCATCTTTGTTCTTCTATGTATGATGTGTCAGCATTTCTAAGGCTACTGTTAAGACTTTCCCTCTATCACTGGTTTCAACAATTTTATAAAGATGTGCCAAAGTGTAGTTTTTTGTTATCTATTCTGCTAGGGCTTTTTGAGTTTGTCCTTTTTTTTTTTTTAATCTATGAGAATTTTTCATTAAATTTGGAACACTTTGAGCTGTTGTCTTCCAAATAATTATTCTGTCCCATCTCCCTCTCTTCTCCTTTTGAGACTGCAGTTAAATGTTAGACCAAAGGTCACTGTCTATTGGTAATTGGGTTTTTTATTATTGTTGTTTTTGTTTTAATTAAGAAATTTTGTCTTTTAGAGCCATTTTAGGTTTATAGAAAATTGTGCAAAATTCTTCTCTGCCCCCTCATATTTGCATATAGATATGCATATATATGTATAACTTTCCTTTTCTTCATGTTGTTTTTATGTTTTATTCCTCTGATGGCTACTTTTCTGTCTTAAGAGATAAGAGAGGTAAGTCAGTAAATCTGGTAACCTTATAAATAACACTTTGTTGATTTACTATAGGTTTTGCTAATAATGTTTTTCTTAGTAGAATTGTTATATAGGATCCATAGAAGAATTTATATGGCAATGCTCATATAGCGCATCTTTTTTTCCTGTTCATTAAAAGTTTTCCATTTTCTTGTTTTTTGCTTGTAAGCATCTAAAGTATATACATGTATGGACATATTTCTTACAGTAAACTTGTGTTTTGAATTCTCAGAAATTGTATTATTATTGATTCATCATCATCACTTGCCAAATTCAGTTTTTGGCTTTATCCTTTCCAGGCCCAGCTTCAAAAGGAGAAAGAACAAGATCAGATGAAGCTGCATGTAAAGCTTCAAAAGCTCGATGTCTTAGAAAAAGAGTGTTTTCGACTGACAACAACTCAGAAAACTGCTGAGGTAAGCTTCTATTTCTTTCTTTGAAGTGATGATGCCAGGAATAAATCTTCTGTGTTAAGCAAAAGTGGCATTGTATGTGAATTTACTGTAAATCTTAGATTTATAAAGCTTCATTTACAACGTTTAGTAATCTAGATATTAATTCTTGAATATAACATGTCCCATCATGCATGAATGAGCTTGTCTTTTAATGTAAAATTGTGATTTTTGACTTGTCAGATGGTATGACATTTTCATTTTCAGATAACTTATGTAGAGGATATTGAAATAATTGTCTTTTATCACTTGTCATCAAGTTATACTTGTCCTAGATCCTCCCCTACCTGTCTTTTTCTTTCTTTCTTTCTTTTTTTTTTTTTTTTTGGTAGTACTAGGAGGTTGAACCCAGGGACACACACATAGTTTGCAACTGCTCTACCACTGAGCTGCACCCTCAGCCCTTTATTTTTTATTTTTTATTTTGAGACAGGTTGTCCCTGAATTGCACAGGCTGCCTCTGGCCTTAAGCCTGTGATCCTCCTGCCTCTACCTCCACCACCCAGCCATCTCCCTCTCTTCCTTTCACCCCCAATATTTTACATTTCATGGGATTTTCTGAAAGTCCTTTTTCCTCTTTGAAGCCTTCCTTGAATTATACAACACTCAGAAGTTTCTCCTTTTGAGCCACATCACAGATACAAGATGCAGTATTTATGTGTATAAATTTATACAGTGTATATCTGTGATCCATGTCAAATTGTATTTGTTGTTTTATTAGTTCATGTTATTCTTACTTCCCTAAGTATAATACTGTGTTATGAGCACTTAAGTAACAAGGACCATGTCTTATATTTTTAATATGTCTTCTTGGCTTTCTCCTCCCCTCAACAACTATATCCTTATCATATGCACATGGTGGATACTTGTTACGTTTCCATTTTTTTAATGGAAGGTTAAAACCCAAGATTATAATTTTTGACCTTCTAGACCTGCAGTACTCTCAAAAAGTTTCATCATTATGGTTTTGTTGATGGAAGTTAATAAGGCCTATGTGTGTGTACATTTTTTGCTTTCATTTTCTTCTCCTTATATATGATAACTGGTAAGGCAGCATAAGAAGAAGGCCAGGAAGAATCTTAGTATTCTTTGTCATTTCTTTTTTTTACTTTCTGCTTTACCTTCTCAACTCTTAAAAAATCAATACCCTTAGGGTTCTATTTGGAAGAGGAACAAAAGGTATTTGGCTCTAGATTTTATAAAACAATTCCAGGTTTATATTCTTTTGCAGGACAAGATTAAATGTCTAGAGGAAAAACTTAAGGAAGAGGAACATCAACGTAAGCTATTTCAAGACAAAGCTTCTGAGGTAAATAGCATTTTTAATCTACCACAGGAGACCACATATGTTTTCTTGTACTTCATTTTCATTGACTGAACCCTATATTCTATACTCTAATTTCTGGTTCCTAGTTTGTTAATGGGCTGGGATTTGGCTTAGTTGGTAGAGCACTGCGCTGCAGGCTCTGAGGTCCCAAGTTCAATTCCCAGCACCAGAAAAGTGGGAGAAGGGCTAGCAATCCACTCCCAAGGCAATCCCGAAATAGCCATTGAAAACCCTCTGAGGGTCGCTATGAGTCAGATACCTACTCAACGGTACTTAACAACAACAACAAAGGTTGTTAATGTCTGTTTTTGCTGTAGCAGTGAAATTCTCAGTCGGCTCGTATATTCAGTGTACTTGAATGCATTGCCAGGAGCTCTTTCAAATTCATATATTCTTTGTTGAACTAACTCCTAAGATAGGTTATTTTCAGTTTGGGATATAGACATATATATTATTATTCCCTTATAAACAGAAAATGATTATAATTACCAATAGACACAATAGATTTCACATACACACATATGGTGTTTGGTGTTTTCTTTCCTTTTTCAAAAGTTTTTATTGTTATCATTTAAGATGGAATCTTACTATGCTGCCCAGGCTGGCCCTGAACTCCTGGGCTCAAACAATCCTCCTGCCTCAGCTTCCCGATAGCTGAGACAACAGGCATGTGTCCTGGTGCCTGGCTTTCAAAAAGTATTTTTGCACCATAAACTGAGACCTGACCTTTTATTATATTCAAAAGAGCTTGTACAGATCAATTGTATGAATTGCTTCTTTAATATTATAGCTTCAAACTGGACTTGAAATCAGTAAAATTTTGATATCTTCAGTTTCAAATTCAAAATACTCCAAGGAAAAGAAGAAATCATCAAAGGTATGTTCTATATAAACTTTTGCCCTCACATTTTCTTATTTTCTAGTACTCATTCATTTACTCTTTTAGGCTTTATATCTGACCATTTCCAAAAATAATTTAAAGATATTTATAATACCTGCAATAATGCTGTGAAATGAGTCAAGTGATGGCAATTTGGGATGTGAGGATAGAAAATTCCATAAAATCTAGACTAAAGATAGTAATATTGATCATGTGCAAAACATAGCCCTAAATTAACTTGACAACTAAAGCAAAAAAGAGCATATAATGAGAAGTATGTTGTTGTTGTTGTGTGCCATCGAGTCCTCTTTAAATATCAGAAAACGTTCCAGTTTCCTAGAAAGGCAAACATTTTTCTAGTTTTAAACTCTTTGAAGAAAGGTATTTTGTGATACTTTTTAAAAGGGGCACTAACAACACAGTAGATACTGACAACACAATAAATCTTAAATGCGTTTTATATATATAATATATATATTTATATATATATAATATATAATGCAAAGTTTTGTTTTGTTTTTTGTTTTGTTTTAAGGGGAGGATAGAATGTCACTGTGCAGCCCAGTGTGGTCTTAAACCCTCAGTCCTCCTGCTTCAACCTTCCTAGTGCTGGAATTAAAGGTGTGTGCCACCACTCCCAGCTTAATCCCTTTAAATCTTATGATTGTGGAATTGTAGTTTTGATGCCCATTCCTGCTTTTTCTTGCATGTGCATGTAGTGAGTGTTCCCGTAGGCTATTTGCTGTAACAGCTAGGGACGCTATATCAGAACTCTAATAAGTGCCATGCCTGCAGCTGTAGCCCTATGGCATCCGATCCCGTCAGATCTCGGAAGCTAAGCAGGGTCGGGCCTGGTTAGTACCTGGATGGGAGACTGTCTGGGAACACCAGAAGCTGTAGGCTTGGGAGAAGGACCTGGCAACCCCCTCCCAGAAATCAATCTGCCATTGAAAACCCTATGAACAGCAGAGAAGCACTGACAATAGTGTTTCCCCTGTTGTACAGAGGGTCTCTATGAGTCGGATACCGACTCAACGGCACCTAACAACAAACAACAAATAAGTGCCATATGCTTACTCTGTGGATATAATAATGGGGAGAATATTACACTTAGGCTACTCTTTTTTTTTTTCCTGAGACAGGGTCTTGCTATATAGCCCAGGATGACCTGGAGCTCATTGTGTAGCCCAAGCTAGCCTTGAACTCACAATCCTCTTGATTCCATGTGCTGGAATTCTGTGTGTATGCCACCACACATGGTAATATTTTTTTTCTTTGAAAGAATTTTCTAACTATAATAATGAAAACCTTTTTCCAAATTTAACTTACTATATATTTGTTTCTTTCCTTAAATGTTTATTTTATATCTAGTTTGTGTAATGAGATTTGAAACTGCAAAGCCAAATAAAAAGACACTATAAGGAATTTATAAGTGTAACAAAGGACAAAGGACTTCTTTTGTGTGTTCTGTGACATCTTTTATATGATGAGTTAGTGGAATTATTTTTAGGCTTACCTATTTGTTGTAAAAGGTACAGGGAGAAGATTAAGAAATAATAGAAAAGATAACTCCTGAAAGAAGAGAATAATTAACGGTAAAACCACTTTATAAAAGCACTTAGTTCCAATCTCAAATTCATAAGGTCTACAAATAATAATGTATCCCTTTAAATATAAAAGGGTCACTAAATGGGGGTGGCCATGAGTCAGACCCAATTTGATGGCACCTAACAACAACAAACAACAACAAAGTTGCTGAAAGTAGAATCAGATTTTAAGGGGCCTTCATGAGATCTGCTTGTCTCTGACACTGTTTCTGTATATCCTGATTCAGATATTCAACTGAGACATTTTGATGCATACAGACTGATGTTTCCAGGTGATAAAGAGATAAATAAGCCAGGTTTGGTGGCACATGCTTGTAATTCCAGTACTAGGCAAGGCTGAGGAACGAAGATCATGAGTTTGAGGCCAGCCTGGGCTACATAGTAAGACACTATCTCAAAAAGAGAGAGAAAGATAGGGAGAGAGGAGAAAGAGAGAAATTTGTGAGAAATAGATAAATGTACAAACACAAGACAATGTAATAAAAGCATAATGGAGATGGGAACAAACTTGTGGTGCTGTGTAGACAAAGGAATATGTGAAGGATGATTCAGGAAGCAGCGTTAAAGACAGGCTTAGAGAATTGTAAGTATTGATAGACTGAGATGAGAAAAAATATATTACAGACAGAGGGAATTTTTGTTTTGTTTTGTTTTGTTTTTTCCCAGAGACCTACAGGTAAGTGCCATAGTAGATGTGAGATGGGGTCGTTGTAAAAGTTAAAGTGCCTGGAGTGAGACTGGCTGACCATCAGTCCCATGTTAAGAATTTGAAATTTTATTCTGCAAACAGGTGAGAACCATTGAAGGCTTCTGAGAAGTGTGGGGACATAATCAGAGCTGTAATTCTATGGTAACTGACAGCAGTGTGAGAGCTTTATATAGTTTTATTACATGTGTGGATTCATGTGGCTACCACAACAATTAAGATTCAGAACTGCACAGGGCACAGTAGCACACACCTGTAATCCCAGCAGCTTGGGAGGCAGAGGCAAGAGGATCGCAAGTTCAAGACCAGAGGCAGTCTGCGTAATTTAGCAGGACACTGTCTCAAAAAGTAAAAAATTGGGCTGGGGGTGCATCTCAATGGTACAGCACTTGCGAGACCCTGGGTTCAACCCCCTGTACTGCAAAAAAAAAAAAAAAAAAAAAAAAAAAAAAAAGATTCAGAACTGTGCCACCACTATAAGTCTTCTTCATGTAATTCTTTTTAGCCACATGTCCCCCTCCCTGACCCCTAGCAACCTCTTAACCTGTTCACCATTTCTATACTTTTCTTATTTTAAGAACGTTGTATAAACAGAATCATACAGCATGTAACTTTTGGGGATTGATGCTTTTTCCTTGAGATCCATCCAAGGTGTTGCATATATCCATATATCCTTTTTTATTTCTGCATATTAGTCCATGATAAGGATCTCCCACAGTTTAACCATTCACATATTTAAGGGTATTTTGGTTGTTTCCAGTTTTGGGCTATTACAAATAAAGCTGCTATGAACATCTGTGTAGAGGTTTTTGTGTTAACGTAAGTTTTTTATTTTTCTGGGATAAATTTCTAGGAGTACAATTATTGGATGATAAGTATGTGTTTTACTTCATAAGAAACTGAGAAACTATCTTCCAAAATAGCTGCACTATTTTGTACTCTGACCAATTATATATGAGTGATCCAATTTCTCTGGCTCCTTGCCAATATTTAGTGTTATTATGATTTTTATTATGGCCATTTTAATAGATGTGCATTCATATAGGTGTGCAGTGATAATTTTAATTATGTTACCCTAATAGCTAATGCTATTGACTGTTTTTTCATGTATTTATTTGCTGTTTGTATATCTTCTCCAGCAAAGTGTCTATCCATATCTTTTGCCTATTTTCAATTTGCCTAAATTCAAATTGCAAAAGCTTACTGTTGAGTTTTGAGAGTTCTTCATATATAAACATATTTTAAAATAATATTTTCATTTACTTTTTTCCCTTAATAATCTTCAGAAAACTAAATGTTTAAAAAGAGGACCACCTCAGCAAATTCATTCTAAGTTTAGAGTGCCATCTTTTGAGTGTGAAAAGGTGAGAGGATACAAATGAAGATAGTTATTCAAAAAAACTTCTACTTTATTGCAAGTGCTATTTATATGCCATCAGTCATTTGAATTTCTTCTCTGCTATTTCTTTTTCCTTCAAGCTGGCTAGTGCAGGCTGTTCGGTGAATGCAAACATGCACAACCTTCTGCAGATGATGCATCATTGTTGCCCACATGCCCTTCACAAACCTGCTGAAGTGACTGAGTCTAGATGCCTCCACAAGCCTACCAGAAAAACTTCCCAGTGTGAAGCTGTACCTCATGACTCAGAAAAGTCAATTTCCATTTGTGACAATTTGTGTGAGCTTTTGATAGCAATGCAAGATGAGCTGGACCAAATGAGTGTGTAAGTATTTTTATTCTTTGTTTGGAGTACCAATAAAATATTTAGATATTGTTTTTTTCTTTTCACTGTTAAGAGTGATGCCACTTACAAATTCTTGAAGGCCTCATTTAACAAGTTATACCTATTTTATTTTTATCTGCAGATTTATTGTTACTGTTTTTCATTGTATTTATTGTACTATTTAAATTTTAAATATGTATAATTACTAATTTTCCAATCTAGGGGATTTGTGTGTTCCCACAATCTGGGAATGATAGATAAATATTACTGTCATTCTAATTTACAGGGTCTGGTGACTTTAGATTATAACTCATAAGAGCTTTTATAAGAAAGATTTTCCTTTTGTTTTTTAGAATCTTTTAGTTAAATGGATGACTTCATTAGACAATTATGAATATAATTCTGTTTTAGACTTTGGCTGATCTGCATTACAAAATTTGAAGCATCCATAGTAAAGAAAATTTTGTTTGGTATACATTATATTATGTTCATATTTAAATATGTATTAAATAGAAATTATAGAACTGTGTGATTTGGCTGACCAGCTAATTGAATTGAGACTTCTGTAGAATATATAACTAATTCTGTTAGCAGTATTTCAAATTCCAGAGTGGGAGTTGAAGAGACTCTTTTAATGCTTCTAGCCAAAGGCATCACAATATTTTATTATATTTATCTATGAATATCAAGAATTCAGTTTTTTTCTAAGGTTATTTAGCAGCCTCAGATATTTCTAAGTGTATTTTATCTCAAATCACAAGAGCTTGGTTATATTGACCATACATTTAATTAGACAACCCTAAAGATAGAGACTCCTGGTAGGAGGACCCAGCAACCCCCCTCCCCCAAAGAAAACCAATCTGCCATTGAAAACCCAATGAATAGCAGAGAAGCCTGACAATAGTGTTTCGCCTGTCATATGTAGGGTCACTATGAGTCAGATACAACAACAAAGGTGGAGACTATTTTCAAAAATTAATATTTGTTTTTGTGATTAATATTTAAGTCCAACTAAAAATTATGGTAGAACAAAAAATTGTGGAAAACTATGTACTATGTTGTAAACGATAGTAATGCTGAGTGTATATATATTTTTTTGTTTGTCTGTTTTTGGCTATATAAAGTATCAGCCATGTGTCAGACAAGAAGTTTTGTTTGTTTTTATTTTTAATTTTTCTTCTTGTGGTGTCAGGGATAGAACCTAGGGCCTTGCTCATGCTAGACAGGAACTCTACCACCAAGCTACATCCCCAGTCCTGAAATTTACTTTTCTTTCATAGGGAGTATGAGGAACTACTGAAACAAATGAAGCAAAATGAAAGCCATTCTGTCTGTGATGACATAGAAAGTGAACTAGAGCAATTAGTCAAGAAAATGGAAATTAAAGGAGAGCAAATCTCCAAACTGAAGAAGCATCAAGACAGTGTAAGACTTTACTAAACAAGCAAACAAAAAAATCTAAATATAAATGCAATATATATGGATTCAGTGTTAAATCTTCATATGACCTTCCAAATGTGAGGTCTATATCAATGGTTTGGGAGAAGGACCTGACAGCTGGCTCCCAAAAACCATCCCCAAACAATCTGCCACTGAAAACCCTATGAATAGCAAAGAAGCACTGGCAATAGTGCTGGGCATGGCACTATGTTGGGGGATTGTTTTGCTCTGTTGCACATAGGGTCGCTATGAGTCAGACCTGACTTGATGGCACCTAACAACGACAGTGTATAACTTAGTGAATGATACACAGGAGTCCCTGAGGCCTCTTATAGAGAGCTATTTCCCCACGGACATAACATGGGCCTCCTACTTAACTGTCTAAGATAATAAAAAGAAAAGGGAACAAGAAGTTCAGTTATGTCTTCAGGCTTTGGGAAAACTGTGAGGTAGACTATTGCTTTAGTAGCCTTCCAGTTACCTTTTTAGCACTCTTTTCTCTTTCCCTCTCTCCTCCAATACCTTAATGATGCCCCTTGTGTCCATAGGTCTCTAGGGTAGTACGATACATAAACTTGGTATTATAATCCTAAAAGCACTGTTTCCTCTTTCCCAAAACAAGTTGTGCTACATTCCATTCTCTGGGAATCTATGCTAAGCTAACTCAGCTACTTAGTGAGATGGGGGTACTGAGGAGAACTCTATACTTGTATATGAAGATTTAATAACCAAGAATAGCATAGTTGTCTTAATACTTTAATGGAAGTATCGTAAATATTTCATGCCAAGACAATGACTTCATCCATAGTTGAATTTTTAGCATTATTACCCTGTTGGAGGAGAAGAGTACCTTAAATCAAAGCGTATATCACTATGCCTATGGATATAGTCATCATTCACATAAAGTAGTGATATATTAACCTAGCAAATAAGCCCTCCACCTTTTATAGAAAAGTAATAAAAGATGTAGAATATTATTGCCTTTATTGTACTTATGGCCAAGAAAAAAAGAAATGAAACTTTTAAAGCAAATATTTTCACTTCACTGTCTTTTAAGGCCATAATAAGTAAAATTTTTTATATGCTTTTGTTGGGGCAAAGATTATACAACTTATACATTTTCTTGGAACTGCATAGGAGAAACTTGAAAGAAATAATACTCACCACGTTTTTAGAATTTAGAAAGTCTATACATAGTATATTTTGAAAGTCAATATTAGCCAGGAGCAGAGGCACATGCCTGTAATCCTAGCAACTTGGGAGACTTGGACAAGAGAGTCACAGGTTTGAGGCTGGAGGCAGCCTGCCATAGTTTAGCAAGACCCTGTCTCAAGATCAAAACTTAAAAAACAAATGGAGTAAGCGGTGCCAGAGTTGATGTTCAGTAGTAGAGTGCTTGCAAAGTATGCATGAGGCACTGGGTTCAGCCCCCCGGTACCACCTAAAAAAAGGCATGATTATGTTCTTTAATAACTATAACAGTACAATTTAATCTGTAATAAAAGTTACCCCCTAGGCAGATAGGCAATCCAGTACTCACCCAATGTCTAGATCAGCTTTACAAATTAAACCTATGCATAAGTGAAATAGGTTAAGTCACAGATTGGACTTGGAAGAAATGTGTGTGGCTAGTCAATAGGAATTGTTTTGTCTAAGTCTCTCTACCCTGTTACTAGCATACACTCCTTAAGAAAATAAAATTATTATGCCAGGTGCAGTGGCGCACTCCTGTAATCCCAGCAGCTCAGGAGGCAGAGGCGGGAGGATCACAAGTTCGAGACCAGAGGCAGTCTGCGTAACTTAGCGAGACCCTGTCTCAAAAAGTAAAAAAAAATGGGCTGGGGGCGCAGCCCAATGGTCCAGCACTTGCAAAGCATGCAGGCGCGAGGCCCTGGGCTCAACCCCCAGTACTGAAAAAAAAAGAAAGAAAGAAAGAAAAGAAAAAAGAAAATAAAGTTATTCCCTTAACTTTTTTTCTAATATTTATTAGTAAATTTAGTAATACCTTTAGGTAAAAACATATATGTACATATATATACGTGTGTGTGTGTGTGTGTGTGTGTGTGTGTGTATGTATGTATGTATATATGTATATATGCAGTGCTGAGGATTGAACCCAGATCCTCAGAGAGTTTGGAGCAGTACTCTACTAACTGAGCTAAACCATATATATATAATCTTAACAGTATTGAATGTAAATAAATAGGTAGGTAGGTAGGTAGATAGATAGATAGATAGATAGATAGATAGATAGATAGAATGTGTATGCCTACAACCATGCCATCCTGTCATCTAATCCCATCTGATCTCAGAAGCTAAGCAGAGTCGGGCCTGGTTAGTCCTTGGATGGGAGACCACCTGGGAATACTGAGTGCTGTAGGCTTAGGAGAAGGACCTGGCAGCCCACTCCTGAAACAATCAGCCATCAAAAACCCTATGAATAGCAGAGAAGCACTGACAGTAGTGCTGGGCATGGCATAGTGTTAGGTAGTGTTTTGTTCTATTGTACATAGGGCCATTATGAGTCAGACCTGACTCAACAGAACCTAACAACAACAATTTGTGTGTGTGTGTGTGTGTGTGTGTGTGTGTGTGTGTGCGCGCGCACGTGCGTGCGTGTGCTCAGTAGTCATTCCTAACACCAATTCTTTTGCTTTGCTATATCACCTGAAAAGTTCCTGTCTCTCTTCTCTGTTCTTTAAAGTTTTTTGTAATGAGTTTTATATCTTCTATAAACCTTTCCCTCAACTTCTCCAGCCCACATCAATCCTGCCCTACTTTAACCTTCTCAAAGCCACATTTTTACTTATTCAAAGTTATCTCAGCCTGAAATATTTCCTAGTTATCATATATATACTTTTCTTTCACTGATCAGAACAATTACTTCCTTGCAAGCAAGGACTATTTTACTCAATATGTTGCTATCCAGCTAGCACAGTGTTAGGCATGTAATAAATATTTAACAAAAACAACTTACTGAATCAAACTTTTTAATTTAATGCAGTCTTTAAACCTTCAATCCAACTTATCTATTTTAGGATATGTTTTTAGTTTATTTCTGACTAAAATGTTAGATTTTTTTTTTTCTTTCCAGGTCCATAAGCTGCAGCTAAAAGTTCAAAACTCAAGGATGAATGAAGCCTCGGGTATTAAGCAAGAAGATAGAAACCCTAAAGGATCAAAGAACATAAAGAATAGCCCCAGGACATGTCTGAATAAAACTAACCCTTTTCAAAAAAGCAGCAACTTTCATCCAATACAAGTTCGTAATCTTCAAGCGAAGTTGAGAAGAGATGATATCATGTGGGAACAGTAACACAATAGCAAAACTGTTACCTGAAGTGAACTTTGTCAGTGACATCTTGAATTGTCTAAAGGGGCTTTAATTTAATATACCTTTGTGAACTTTTGAATTATGTTTCTGGCCTCTATAAAATAAGAAGCTGTATATTTTAAAATTAATGTCTAATCACCTATTAAGAGTCCAAAATAATAAATTAATGATTGATTTTTTCATTTTTCTTATTGACCAAAGTCCCTAGCCTCATCATGTTTTGGAAATATCATTCACTTTGCAGATATTTTAAGTGAAATATAAGGAATTATACTGGATTGATAATATTCAAAATCAAATTAAACAAGTACCATTCCATTTTTTCATTTAGTAGTCTTGTGACCTTAACAGTCAATGTTAAATGAACAAAGTACTTCTGATGCTGTCTTCCTATCCTGTTTTAAAGCTATGAAACATTTTAATTTTTTTAGGAAGGTTAAAAGGCTTAATAATTCTGCAATTTTGTGGAGATGCCTTTAACTCGGGTTTTATGTGACAATATAAACAGGAACATGCGGTTACATATTTCTGTAAGATAGTAATTCAGCTGCAGGAGCTTTCCTCTGCTGTTTCCACTCTTAAAAATCCAGTTTCTTTTTAACACTGGCAATCTGTTTTACTCTTTTGTAACTTTTTTGGGTTTTTATTATTTGTATTATATATAATGTTCGTCAATATAAATTGACAATGTGAATTTCTAGGATCCAAAAAAAAAGTGGTATATTTTTATGAGAAGGTATAAGAAGAGGAATTTAGGAATTTAATTACTTCATCTAGGATAAAAAAAAAATCCAGGTAAATATGGTATATTTTTAAGTTTTATATTTTAAAACCAGTGATGTCACAATGAATTTCTTTGTGTATGCATGCTTTATAATAAATTTATACTTGTTGATCTATCTTTCCAGCAGCCTTTGGAAACTAATACATCTTTTCCTGAACTCTTGACTTCTCACTCAGATCTTCTGGGGCAACTGGAGAACTGGAATCATCAGCTGAAGTAGAACTAGAGGACAGACAGGAAAGCTGTGATGGAGCTAAAACCACTAGAGTGTGGGGCAGCAGCTCAGAGGGTCCAGGGGGATAGAGCTGGGGATGTGCTTACCCCAGTCTCCAAATGCACAGTGGCCTGGGGTCCATACTACAAATACAAAAGGTCAGGTACCAGGGAGTTAAGAAAGGCAATTTGTAAAAGACAGTCTTTCTGTTTTCCTAGAAAAGTCTTTTTAAAATGTGTATAGGAGAAAGCAATTATGGGGGGGTCTTCTGGGGAGGAGTACTGTGATGAGAATAAAGGCCATGTTAGAAGAGCTTACCATACCTGGAAATGGGGAGGTGAGTGAATACAGACAGTTTGAAACTTAGAATTGTATTTGAAAGGAATTAGTAGCAGGCACACACCTATAATCCCAGCAATTTGGGAGGTAAAGACAGACGGATCATAAGTTTGATGCCAGAGGCAGGCTACATGACTTACTGAAACATTGACTGAAGATAAAAAAATAAGAAATGGGCTAGGGATGCAGCCCAGTGGGAGAGCACTTGCACAATATGTGTGAAACCCTGGGTTTACCTTTCCAGTACTACACACAAAAAAAACAGAAATCAAAGTTTCTCTTCTGATTTAAATAGTGTATGTGCCCTTGGCTTGCTTTTACTTCACCTTCCCAATCAACACCTCAGCCGTGGAGCTGTTTCACAGGATTTTCTGTCTAAATTCAACTTTATCACCTCACCCGTTTTTCTACTCTACCTTTCCTCCTCAACTATATGAGTTCTGTAACTTAAACTTGGAAAAAAAATCCCCACGAGGACTATAATGCAGCCTTTTATTTCTGTGTCTTTGTTTCCTGTGCACTTAGGAGAGTGGCTGAATATGTTTAGTTTATCAGTGAAGTTGTTACATGTGAATATGTATCCCTAAAACAAAGCACCTTTGTTGAAATGCTTGAATATTTCAAGTAAGGATTTAGAATTTTCTTATAAAACTACTGTAGTATAGTAGAAAAGGGTTCATATTGACTCCACTGTTTAGTAGCTTGCACAACAAGCAAAATAACTTCATAGAGCCTCAGTTTCTCATCTGTAAAATAGGACTTTTACTAATCCTACCTCAATGGATTGTTGTAAGGAGTAAAATAACTTACATGTGAAAGCATCCAGCAGAAGGACTGGCATTTAGTAAACACTCAGTAAGTGTTTTTTCCAAATCTGAGAAGTTGTAAAACACAGGTTTGCATAGGTTAAAGTCTCAAAGCAAAGGCCTGAATATATTTTTAGTCAGTCAGTGAAAGCGTTCTAGTTCATTTATTTATTTATTTTATTTTCTTCTGTGCCTGGAGGGAAATCATGTTGGCTTTTTCCCTAGCCCAGGTTTCTGTAGGGAGGGAGTAAAGAAAACAGTCATACCAGGGGTAGAAATAGATAAGCACACATAGAAACTTGGTTTGGAGTTTGTTTTGGTTGTTGAGGTGACATTACTGGGAGACAGTAAAGAATAGTATCCTGTTGTCCATAACAGCTACTGAACTGAAAATGAATCTTTGCTCAGGACTGCCTGCTTGCCAGGGCCACTGATTCTTCAGTGGGTGGAGCAAAAAGATTTCCTGGATAGGGCATTCTATGGTTAGTATACAAGACTTGCTATAGCAACCCCACAGCGGTGCTCTGCCTAGCAGAAACATGGTATGGTTTCACTGATTTTGTTCACTTAAGTGAAAAAGTTGTTTTTAAATTAGAAATTGATAAAATAGAATTGGAACTTTCTATTCAAAACAGGTCTGAACTTTGATGAAACTGAAATTAGAAAATTCCAGTGTTGAAAGCAGCAGGTATTGTGAATATTCTAATACTGTAAGTGAGATTTGGAATCTTAAATTAACTGTACTTGGGGGGTCATTAGCAATGCATCAGTTTTTACTGTTGTAGCTAACAATAGGAGTTTTGGAGGGAAATGCTCAGTTTTCAACAATGTAAGATTAAAATGTGAGATATTTAGTATCGTAACTTGCTTGGGATAGTGTAATGAAAATTATTAGTATGTGTGTCAGGTACTGGAGGTCAAACTCAGGGCCTTGTGCATACTAGGCAAGTGGCCTACATACATCCCCAGTCCCCAAAATTATTGGTGATATTTTGTTGTAATTTTTTTACTTTAAAAGTATAATTTTAACTGTAAAGTAATTTTGTGTTTGGTTGGTTTGGGTTTTGTTTTCTGAGACAGGGTCTCACTGTGTAGCCCAGGCTTCTGAGTGCTGGAATTACAGGCATGTGCTACCACACTTGCTTATGAAGTAGTATTCTTAATCCATGATAAAATATCTAAATAAATAAATAAATAATTGACTTTTAAATGTTATGAGAAATCAAGGGGTGAAAGATTGATTGATTATGCACAACAGAAGGATTATGTATTATGGCTTAAAATGCACCAGCTGCCATTTTCAGTGTAAAGTAAATAATGAAGCTCATAATGGGACTTCCTGGAACTCTAGTCAGCTGTAACTAAAGCTGTACCACTGAGAACATTTAATTGTATGTGACATTTAGATAAATACAAGCTGACTCCCAGACATATGACAAGACAAAGCTCTCTAAGGCATAATAGCATCTGTGAGATAAAAAAGCTCTTTACAGATGCTATTTCACCTTTTAATTAAAGTGAGGTGAGGATAAATAAATAAAAATAATATTGACTGTAACTCATCTAAAAGTAAATTTACTTCTTGGTAATTAAATAGATTTGGTGAGTGCCTCAGCCTTTTTCATCATATCCTACCCACTTATATCAATGGAACTTTTGTCTTTAGGTTCTATTTTTGTATTTTGTCATATAAGGAGAATTAGATATAGAAAAATTATAAAGTTAAATTTTTAAAGCAATGTCTGAGGTAGGCATCATGGTGGGCATGCCTGTAATCCAAGAATTTGGGAGTCTGAGGCAGGAGGATCACTAGTTCAAGGCCAGCCTGGAATACATAGCACGACCCTGTCTCAAAAATAAGGAGGAAGAGGAAGAGGATGATGTTATTGTCTGGGTCAAGGTTTGTTTTCATTTTGTTGTTGTTGTTGTTGTTGTTATTGTTAGGTGCCGTAGAGTCTCCGCCTCATAGCAACTGTCATAGGGTTTTCAATGGCCAGTTGTTTTGGGATTGCCTCAGGAGTGGATTGCTATGTCCTCCCATTTTTGTGGTGCTGGGAATCGAACCTGGGACCTCAGAGACTGCAGAGTAGCACCATACCAACTGAGCTAAATCCCAGCCCTGTTTTCATTATAGCTGTAGCTTAATTGTTTATTTATAGAATTAGGTGGATTATTTTTCCTGACAGGCTTACTAGGAATATTCTTATTGGCATAGACTCATTGAAGTCCCATTTGGTGCAAAATACTACTAAATATTATAGGCAATCATTAGAATCATAAATTAGCACCCCAGCACTAAAGAAATTTATTTTTATTATATATGCATAATCCAATGTATAACTTTAACAATTTTAGCAGAAAATGTTGTTAGATGCCATGGAGTTGAGTCTGACTCATAGTGACCCTATCTACAACAGACGAAACACCACCCGACACGGCCATGCTGGGCACTACATCAGTGCTTCTCTGCTATTCATAAGGTTTTCAGTGGCTGATTGTTTTGGGAGTGGGCTGCCAGGGCCTTCTCCCAAACCTACAGCACTCCGTATTCCCAGGCAGTCTCCCATCCAAGTACTAACCAGTCTTGACGCTGCTTAGCTTCCGAGATCAGATACCACAGTGGTATGGCTGCAGGCTAACAGAAAATAGTAGGAAAGAAAACTGATGTATTACTTTATGCTTCGTGACCATATTAAACTTGTTTCTGTTCAACAGTCTGGTTTGTAAGTTGAGAGAGGACTGAGTCCAGGATTTGGGGGTCAGAAACATCATGAGTTGTCTGTCAATGGGCAGATAAAAAGGTCTGTGAATCAGCTTTCTATAAAAATCTTTTAAAATAAATGTGGGGTTATTGACCATACTCTCTGCCTAGATTTTTCCTCTTTTGGCTTTGCTTTTCTAGCTTTTCCTCATTCTTCAAGTCTTAATTTACCTTTAAGAAGTCCTTCTTAACATCACCTCACCTTAACTGCCTTCTTCCAAATCTGGCCTAGCTGCCTCTCACAGGTATTTTTCCTGTCGTAGTACTTAGCACACCTTATTATAGTTTGTCTTCCCCATAGACTGAAAGATATTTGAAGAAAAGGTATGCTAATGAAAAAAGTTTTAAAAAAATGAATGGACAGACCTTCAAATATCTTTCTGTCCTTTCATTTTTTTAAACATTTTTTATTAGTCATTTTTAATGTACAACTTAGTGGGCCTCATCATGACATTTCCATATATGCATTTCATTGTCCATTGCTCACATTAACTTCCCTCTTATCTCTCATGACCCTCCTCTTCACAACTAATGGTCTCCTTTGTACTTGCATGTCTTTTTTTGTGAGTACATCTATGTATGCATGTACATCCTGATTTTGCCATAAGGGCAACATGCATGATACTTTTTTTTCTCCATTTACCCTTTCAGAAAGTCCTTTCTTGCTCACCAGTGTAGCTCAAGCACGAAGCACACTATTTGGCTCCAAAGAGCCTCTCAAAAAATATGTTTGATCATTACATTTTTTATATAAAACTTACAAGAAGCTATTGCTTTGGACTAAGCTGCACTGAGTCCCAACAGACCAGATGAAAAAATCAAACTGGAGTTCCTTATACTAAAGTCACCAAACCAAACCTAAGTTGTTATCTGACCTTTCAGGAAACAGGAGAGAGAGGTAATAGTCAGATTTTCCAAATAGGCCAGTTTCAGTCAGCATGGTAATGAAGTTCCCTCTGCTTTTATCCTTACCCAAAAAAAAAAAAAAAAAGAAGTCACCAGAAGCAACCTAGTGTTAGCCAATTATATTTCTATTGTCTGTCTCCTTGTCCTCACATTACAAGGAAAGTAACTTTATCTTTTGTTTTGTTTTTGTGTTACTGTGTGTAGAATCTAAGGCTTCACACATGCCAGGCAAGCATTCTACCACTGAGCTACATTCCCAGCTCAAGAAAATTAACTTTGAAATGACCACTCCACTGTCTATTCTTTATTTCTGCTGCTTTAGCCCTGACTATAAAACCAAAGTCTTCTGCTTAGCCCATTGGGACACTTATTCTATTTTATGGAATGAATTGTTGCCCAATTCAAGAATCAAAAATGAATTAAGATATTTAAATTTATTATAATTTTGTCTTTTGACATGTTTCATGAAAATATGTTAACCTTATTTGTGGTCTTATCTACGCATTAGCTTGGGTGTTGCTATTTCAAGCACCAGTTCAACTGTTCTGCTGTTTCACCTTTCAAGCTTATGTGACCTGTTTTACATAACCACTTGTTAAGAATAGCCCAGTATTATTTGTTTGGGATAGGGTAGGGATGGCTTTCACAGATAACAGGCACTCAAAATGATACTTTCTTTGATACAGTGATGCTACTATAAGGAAGAGCTTTGGAAGCCAAGGGTTCTTTAATTTGATATTAGTGTGTTTGATTTGTTCATTCAGCAAATATTTGTTGATCATATTCACCTACACCCGTACCAACCTGGTGTCCAATCCTGGCAGATCTCGGAAGCTAAACAGGGTTTGGTCTGATTAGTCCTTGGGTGGGAGACTGCCTGGGAATATTGAGTGCTGTAGGTTTGGGAGAAGGACCTGGCAGCCCACTCCCAAAACATTCAGCCACTGAAAATCTTATGAATAGCAGAGAAGCACTGACATAGTGCCCAGCATGGCACAGTGTTTCATCTATTGTACATAGGGTCGCTATAAGTTGGACTGACTTGACAGCACCTAACAACAACAACAATAATCATATTTGTTTATATCAAGGTACTATACTAGGTACGCCTGCAGCCATAGCCCTGTGGCATCCGATCCTGTCAGATCTCGGAAGCTAAGCAGGGTTGGGCCTGGTTAGTACCTGGATGGGAGACCGCCTAGGAACACCAGAAGCTGTAGGCTTGGGAGAAGGACCTGGCAACCCCCTCCCAAAAATCAATCTGCCATTGAAAACCCTATGAACAGCAGAGAAGGACTGACAATAGTGTTTCCCCTGTTGTACAGAGGGTCACTATGAGTCGGATACCAACTCGACGGCACCTAACAACAACAACATACTAGGTGCTATGAGAGATTCGAGGATTAATTAGGCAGGGATTCTGTCTTCAACTTGCTTATAGTCTGAGAGGGGATAAAAAACATATGTAAATATAATAAAAATAAGAAAACAATTGGTGACATAAGAAGTATAATGACCAGCACAGATAGTCAATAAATATTTGCCCCACTAAATGTTTATTCTTATCTATTGGTAAAGTGCTTTAGGAGTTGGCCTGTTTGTAATTTCTTCATTCTCCATCTGGATTTATATAGTTTTCACCTGCTTTTTTTATTGGTTTAGGATTCTTACTGTTCATTGGGCTTATTGATTGAAGTTATCAGTTAATTTAGTAGTTTCAAACACATGCTGTCCAAAGCCTAGTCCATAACCAGTTCTATATTCAAAAGCATGAGGAGAAAGTGATAGGTAGAAACATTGAAGAATGTGGGGAGTGGGGGTGCAGATTAAATACTAATGACTTGGACTAAACTCTGTGTGTGTGTGTGTGTGTGTGTACAGAAAAGTTATATTCCAGAGGCAGATTATTGACTCACAAAATTATGCAAATAATCTCAGCTCACTTTCCTTATGAATTTAAGACATAGTTTCCTCATATTTCAAGGTCCTCATTGATTTGATCAAGCCAGTGTTTTTCAACTATAAGTCCTATCCTCTTGGTTTATTATTGAAACAATTTAGTGGATCACTGCCAGCATATAGCATTGAAAATATCAGAGTGCTTCACACATAAGGTAGATAATGTTTTGTGGAAACTTGTAAGTACTGGATTATGATTTTATTTTTAAAATTTTTTGTGTGATGCTGGAGATTGAACTCTGGGCCTTGTACATACCTAGCACACATTCTACTACTGAGCTACAGCCCCAGCCTTGGATTTTATACACACGCACACACACACACACAAACACACACACATACATACATACATATATATATGTATGTATATATTAGATATTTATATATTTACATACATGTTTTTGAGTCATAGTCTTGCTGTGTAGCCCAGGCTGTCCTGTCCTTAGACTCTCATTGATCCTCATGCCTCAGCCTCCCAAGTGCTTCGATTATAGGCATGCACTACCATGCCTGGCTCCTTGATTATAATTTTAAGTGTAACCCTTGGATATTTGAAGAAGAAAAAGTTGGCTTTGATTAAATATTCAGTGAGAATGTGTTTGAAAGGTATTGTGGCGAAAAGTAGGATAACCAGTTAGAACAGGAATACTTCCAAATCCCAGATTATGGCTTGTGGCAACCTACTGGTTATCCCAGAAGTACTATTATAAGAGTTACGTATGTTTTACAGATACAAGCCCCATTATATTTCCTGGTCTTACATTTCCTGGTTTCCTACACTAGTGAAATACTGCTTTTCTAATATAGGCAAATAAATATATTCAACCTGAATCCATTAAAAAATGACCTCAGTATTCCATTTCTATGTAGAATCCAGCCAAGCATAGATCTTAGGGTTAGAAAAGAAGTTTGTTCTGCGGGTGCTTTAAACGGTTTTGCAGTTCATAACAATATAAGATTTGTAGTAGAAAAACTATGCATGTGTCTCCAAGCTGAAATGAGCAATGAACAAAGATCTATCATTTGGACAAATCCTATTTGTCTAAGCAGCAAGAGTCAACAGTATCAAAAAATTTAAAACTTGATAATCACAAATGAAACACTCTTTAAAAATATGTAGTTTAGCTGAGCAATCAGCCTTATGGGATATTTTTTAATGAGTGATATTTTTTTTTCTTGGAGACACAGTCTAACTCTATAGCTGACAGTGGCCTGGGACTCACTATGTAGCTCAGGCTGGGCTTGAACTCATTGCAATCCTGCCTCACCCTCCTGAGTACTGGGATTACAGGAATGAGCCACCATGTCAGGCTTATTAGAGTAGATAAATAACTGAAACAAACAAACAAAAAAAATCTTTTTTAAATAAATTACTAACAGTGGAAATTTGTATTTATGTGACTTTGGATATCCTGTTCAACAGATTTCTTTATACTTATATCAGCAAAGCCGCTTTATTCTGGGCTATGGTCAGACATTGGAAGCAATGCTATAGAAAGGGAACAAAAGAATGATTTAATTATACTGGGGTTCTACCCACTTATAAAAGTTGGTTCACCATGACAAATTAGCAAAATTGTTTAAACAGTTAAAGAAGGTCTTAGTCTTTATGAGAAAAGGATTGTAAAGTAAGCCAGACCTTCCAATGGTAGCTACAATATTATACCTTTGACCTGACTTTGCTTAATCAGATTAGGTGGATTTTAGAATAGATTTTGGAAAACTTGGAAGTTTTTTGTTTGTCTAGTTTTTGGTTTTTTGTTTTTTATAGTTCACCTTAAATATATGTTTAATTGTAGGGTACTTGGAGAAACTTATTACTTAACTAGTACTTAACTAGTACTTAACAGAATGTGAAACATTTATTCCCTGAAATACAAGATTGATGTTTACAGGGCATTTGTCCAGAATATTCTGGCGAGTTGAACACAATTCACTTTTCATTCACTGTATGTGTTATTTAAAACATAAACTATTTTGGTACACAGGAAACCCACTTAAATTTAAAAACTCTCCTGAGAATCTTGTAGAAGATCTATGGTTTTATAACATCATTTCTAACAAAAATCTTTAATACCTTAAAAATATTTTTAGAGAAAGCTAATACAAAGCATGTGATATATGTGAAAGAGTAACATTAATATTTTAAATATTGAAATGCCTGAACACATAAAAAGCATTATTGCCCTAATTTTCCCAAAAATGAACCAGGTTAAAATTTAAAGCTGAAAAATCTAGAATCAGAGTTAAAAGTAGTTATTTCTAATAAGAAGTATCCACTTTTACTTTAATCTCAAAAATAACTGATCTTTTAAAAACTTACACTATTATTTTATGTAAACAACTTCTCTTTGATAAACTTAGAAGAATTTATATCACTATTACATACTTTGATTTCCTTTTGTGTTAGTGTTAGGTGCCATAATGATCCTATGTACAACCGAATGAAACACTCCCTGACACGCACGACACCATGCCTAACACTCTGTCAGTGCTTCTCTGCTGTGCACATGGTATGATTTAAATGGTAGGGACCTAAGCAAAATTTTCAGGGGCCTTTTTTCTTTATTCTTTTATAGAATGAGCTCTGTGTTAGCTTTCTGCCACTGTGGAAAAAAATAAAACCTGAGAGAATCAGCTTAAAAAGAGGACAGATTTATTTTGGCTCCCGGTTTCAGAGGTTTCAGTCTGTGGTCACTTGGCCTGGTTGCTTTGGGGCTATGGATACAGTATGGTGGAATTCTGTGGCAGAGGAAAACTGCTCAGTTGGTGGCATCCAGGAAGCAGACAGCTTTTTTTTATAAAGCCTTCCTGACACCCCTCCCCCTATCCCACCAGGTGGGGTTGCACATGCCTGTAATCCTAGCTACCCAGGAGGCAGAGGAAGGAGGATTACAAGTTTAGAGGCCAGAGGCAGGCTGCATAATTTAGCAAGTCCCAGTCTCAAGATAAAAAAAAAAAAAAAAAAAAAACCTAAAAAAGGGCTGGGAGTGCAACTCAGAGGGAGAGTGCTTGCTAAGTATGTGTGAGGCCCTGAGTTCAACCCCCCAGTACCACAATACATACACACATACGTAACG
This sequence comes from Pedetes capensis, assembly GCA_007922755.1. Lineage (NCBI taxonomy): Eukaryota > Metazoa > Chordata > Mammalia > Rodentia > Pedetidae > Pedetes > Pedetes capensis. Next base: position 36,267 of record VMDO01011914.1, on the reverse strand, counting down.
TACATACTTAAGGACCTTGCTCTCCCCTAGAAACCCTTTCAACTATGAATCCATAAATGGACCAAGCCACTGACGAGGTCAGAGTCTTCATGACCAATCATTTCCCAAAGGCCTCACCTCTAAACACTGTTGCACTAGGGACAAAACGTTTAACACACAAGCTTTGGGGAGATGTGGATCTAAACCATAACAAGCTCTCAAGTAGAGGACTGTGCCTGTGGTGTGTGGGTAGGATATTAGCCTATGATTTCTCTTTCTCAGAACCTTCCTATAGATACACCACAAAAGGTAGAGTTTGATTCTCTTAACCCATCCTACTGGGCTGGGATTTAGCTCAGTTGGTAGAGCGCTGCTCTGCAGTCTCTGAGGTCCCAAGTTCAATTCCCAGCACCGCAAAAATGGGAGAAGGATGTGGCAACCCACTCTCAATCCCGAAACAATCTGCCATTGAAAACCATATGAGGGTTGCTATGAGTTGGACATGACTCGATGGCACCTAACAACAACAAACCATCCTACTAAAATACTATTGATTGAAACTACCATATACCAAAATAAAAATATAAGTCATTTAGATACTAAAGCATTTAGAAAAAAAGATGTATATAAAAAGATGATTAGCAAGGGAGTCTAAGGACAGATTTATCAAATTAAAAACATGGAAAGATTTAAAGGAAAAAAACCTACAAAATTACCAAAGTCATCAAGTTTAGTTATTTTCTTCACAGCAGAAAACGGTTTTCTTGAATAATTACCATATCCATATCTTCAGACATTAGCATTGCCAAAATGAAGGATAGTTATTAGAGAGTAACTTACAGGAAAGACTCAAGGTTTTATTTAGGTGTAGAATGAATACTGGACAGGGTGACTTCTTGTTGCTACTTTATATCAGTGTTTTATCTCAGATGGTCCCCAACATAAATTTCAGGTTCAGTGATTTCATAGAACTCAGCATATATATTCATGTTCATTGCATATTATAGTAACAAGATATATATGAAAATCAGCAACAGATACATATGAAAATCAGGAAAAGGGGTACAGGGCAAAGTCCAGGAGACACCAGGCATAAGTTTCTAATTGTCTTCTTCTAGTGAAGTCAGGCAGACAACATTTTACTCTCCCAGAAACCTATGTGACAACACTCTAGTAGTAGTGCCAACCAGCTCCTCCAAGCAGTAGTGTCCAGATTTTCCTTGAGGGTTAGTCACATAGGCACAGTTGACAGCCCACATTCTCTAGCCTCTCAGGGGTCAAGATAACACATTGCCCACCATAAATCACATTGTTAGCTTAGACTATCTGGCAAGCCTAAGGCCCCAGGTAAACAGAAACACTCATATCAGAACTTAAAAGTTACCTTCTAGGAATTGAGTAAGGGCCAAGCCTTTCTTTGGAATGTGAAGGGTTCACACAATCCCAACCTGTGTTGATCTTTCACTGCAATCTCGTTATGGAATATGATGTACATTGCTTATCCATCATAGCCTCTAGTTAAGGTGTCAGTTTTGCCTATAAATTTTTCCTAAAGTATGGATTTAACCATAAATTTTCTTAGTGGTTTTCTGATTCTGTACATTACTTTAATGCTTAGTTTATTTATGTAAGGGGGATAAAAGATGCTGAAACAATGACTTCTTTGTAGGGCTAGTTCATTAAACTAGAGTCCCGTAATACTGAAATTTAGGAGATAACTTTGCCTGGAGGCTTTGTGAAGTCTGTGAGATTGCCATTACATTTAAGTACCACACACTAACCATTGTACAACTGGAGTTCCAATTGTCATTATATTTGTCTATAAGGTATTGTTCTTAGATCCCATACTGAAATCAGGAATCAAGAACCTTTCTATTCACCCCTGCCAAGTAGCTTGGATGAAATTTGTTGTATGGTCATGATTAAGAAACTGATTTGTTAATTATTACCTAGTAGAAAGGAGAACAGATTCTTATTGAACTTATACAAATAGCCACATAGCTGTGAAAAGTAAAGGCACTTTATACAATAACCATTTACCATTGTTTCATATCTTTTTTTGTTGTTATTGTGCATTTTTTGTTTGTTTCTGTTTTTGTTTTGCAGTAGTGAGGGTTGAACCCAGACACTTGCCTATGCTAGGCAAGTGCTGTCCCACTGAGCCATGTGCCTGGTCCCTTTTTTTATTGTTTGAGACAGGGTCTTGCTAAATTGCACAGGCTGCCTATGGCCTGGAACTTGTGATCCTCCTGCCTTGGCCCCCCAAATTGCTGGGATTACAGGTGTGGGCCAGAGTGCCTGGCTATATATTATTTTCTATGAATTTTTTTTTTTTTACATTTTTACCAACCAGGTATTACTTATAAGTTATAATAAATTTTTCATTACTTTCCCCCTGAATTCTAGAGGGTTATTTGGAACTATTAACTTTTAAAGAATGTTTCATTCCAGTTTAATCAAGTATAGTCTATTGAGAGTTTGAGACAAAGAAAAAAAGAATTCTTCTTATATGTCTATCAGAAATAGAACATTAGCCACATGTGCTGATTGGGATGCATCAAAGCAACAGTGTTCAGAGGTGGGGACTACTGAGAGAGAGCTAGGCCATGCTAGGTTCTGCTGTCATGAATGGATTAGAGCCATTATCACAGGAGTGGATTCATTATCTGAGGAGTGGATTCCTTATAAAAGGATAAATTCCACCCCTTTTCCTCTCTTTCTTTCCCAGTCTTGCACTTCTGCCTTCCACTATGGGATGATGTAGCAGGGAGGCCCTCTGTCAGATGCCAGCACCTTGGTCACAGCCTCCAAAACTGTGAGGAAATAAATTTCCAGTTTTCATAAATTATGTAGTCTGGTATTCCATAATGTTGTTAGGCACCATTGAGTCAGTATCTGACTCATAGCTCCCTATGTCCGACAAATGAAACAGTATTGCTACTGCTTCTCTGCTATTCATAGGGTTTTCAATGGCAGATTATTATTATTATTTATTGGGGGAGTAGGTTGCCGGGTGCTTCTCCCAAGCCTACAGCACCTGGTATTCCTAGGTGGTCTCCCATCCAAGTACTAACCAGGCCTGACCCTGCTTAGCTTCTGAGATCTGATGGATCAGTCACCACAGTGCCATGGCTGCAAGCTGTACTCTGTAATAGCAGCACAAAACTCAGAGACTTAAAATGCCACACTTAACTCATTTAGTCCTAGAATTATCTAGGACTAGAATCTAGATGATTTCTTATTTGGGGAGAAGCAATCAGTTTTCCAGAAGTCATCTGCTTCTAGATTTAAGGAATCTTAGAAACCCTGACTCCATCCTGCAGTAGGTTGACAAGTATGTTTGTTATGCTGATATCAACTTACAAAGAAAAGTCTTTGCTGTGAGTCTAGTCTCTGTAGAGAATTCCTACTCATGAACTGAGGAAAATTCTTTTTTTTTTTTTTTTTTTTTGCGGTACTGGGGGTTGAACCCAGGGCCTCACGCCTGCATGCTCTGCAAGTGCTGGACCACTGAGCTGCACCTCAGCCCTTTTTTTTTTTTTTACTTTTTGAGACAGGGTCTCGTTAAATTACACAAACTGCCTCTGGTCTCAAACTTGCGATCCTACAGCCTCCGCCTCCCGAGCCGCTGGGATTACAGGCGTGCGCCACCACGCCCAGGCAGGAAAATTCTTTATGAGGATTTCATTCTTTTCATGTTTCTCCCAGAAGACTGAATTTCTGGTATGTAGCTTATAGCTGGACATTTAAGCACATGTAAAGAAGAAGCAGAAATCATCTAGATGACAAGACAGGTTAACTTGCAATGGCAAACAGCAGTAAAGTAGAGAATAGTGGGATCATTTATTTTGATATAATACAATCATTTTATAAGGATTAGTCAATAGTCATATAACTGAAAGGAAAAAAAAATACATAGAGCAGGCATATAAAAAATTTGTAGGTTCCTTTAATTTATCCCATAAAATACTTTGGGATTACCACTTGGAAACAAAATGTTCACTGTTTTTGTTTGGCTTTGGTTTTGTGACAGGTCTCACTAAATTGCCCAGGCCAGCCTTGAACTCACGATTCTCCCCATCAACCTCCTGAGTAGCTGGGATTACTCCTGTGAATTGTCATTGCACCTAGCTAAAACATTCTCTTTAAAAAGAATTAATTTTGTAACAGATATTATGTCAAGCTGGAGGTATGTTTTGCTTTTGTTTTTGTAGTGCTGGGGATCGATCCCAGGACCTCATGCATGCTATGCAAGTACTCTACCACTGAGCTGTACCCTCAACCCTCTATCAGTCTTTGAATATGGGCATGAGTATCTTGTCAAAACTTAAAGTTACACAATTGCTAAAATATTCTTGAATTTTTTTATGTTTATATTACTACATTCTAATTCCCCCACACGTCTGTCCACTTGTGCTGTGGGGGCTTACATGTTGCTGTGATGCTGAAAGCTATGCCACTGGGATTTCAAATACCAGCAGAGGTACAATGGTGGAGAGGTTTCAGCAGAGCTTCCAGACTAAGACAGACAAGGGAGAAGGACCCAGCAGCCCACTTCGGAAGCAATTACCCATTGAAAACCCTATAAATAACAAAGAAGCACTGTCAAATACAGTGCTGGAAAATGAGATCTTCCCAAGTTGGAAGGCATTCGATTTAACATATGTATTGTAATTTGTGCCCAAAGATTGTTAAATGATAACTCAATATTAGTTTAGAAATTAGGAAAATTTCTATAAAGTTTCATTAGGATTCCTGTTAGGAAATAAACCCAAGTCTTACATCTGTTATAATGGTATGCTAGCATTTTAATTCACACTGTGATAAAATTAAAAAGGGATATATGCTTGTTTTTTTGTTTGTTTGCTTGCTTTATTCACTAAGGAAATTATTGAGGATCTCCACAAAAATTTCAGAACTTTGGATATTCAAAAATACAAGATTCCAGCTGGACATGGTGTCATAGCACACCTATGATCTCACCACTCCTGAGGCTGAAGTAGGAGAATTTTGAGTTCAAGGCCAGCCTGGGCTACATAGCAAGTTCCTGGTCAGCCTCTAAATAATAAGACCCTTTCTAAATTAAAAAAAATAATAAAAGTAAATAAATAAATAAAATAAAGATTCCACAGAGCATGCTCACACAAGGAAAGAGCTGAGGAACAGATAGAAGTCAGGCAATCACTGGGGGCAGCAGGGAGTATTTTAGCCAGTCACAAATCCCCAGTGTCCTTCTTTGGACATTGATCACTAAGATCTATAAAAGGGATTTTGACTTTAAGAATCTCAATAGAGCAGTTACCAATGGGGCTTTTAATTTGGTCATGTGAGGAACCAGGCTGTGAAAGTAGGTATGCTATTTTAAAACCATTAGTAAATAAACTGGTCTCATAGTGTTCCGATTTTAAGCAACACATCATAGTGGTTAATTTTGTATTTCAATTTAAACATATAGTTCTTTTAAAACACCATTATTAAAACAGTCTAATTTATCCAACCCCCATGTGTCTGTCAATTTGCTATACTGTGGGGTCTTGCATGTTGCTGTGATGCTGAAAACTATGCCACTGGTATTACAGATACCAGTAGGGTAACGCATAGTGGAAAGATTTCATCTGACCTTCCAGACTAAGATAGATTCAGGAGAAGGACATGACTAACCTGCTTCCAAAACAATTAGCCATTGGAAACCCTATGACTAGCAAACAAACACTATCTTATATAGTGCCAGAAAATAAGCCCCCCCCCCAGGTTAGTGGTGGTGATTGTTGTTAGGTGCTGTGGAGTCTGACTCATAGTGACCCTATAAACAGAGGGGCAAAATATTCCCCGACACTGTGCCATGCCCAGCACTATTGTCAGTGCTTCTCTGCTATTCAGAGGGATTTCAATGGCAGATTGTTTTGGGAGTGGATTGCCAGGTCCATCTCCCTAGCCTGCAGCACCTGGTATTCCTTGGCAATCTTCCATCCAAAGACTACCCAGGCCAAACTTGCTTAGCTTCCAAGATCAGGCAGGATCAGACACCAGGGTTCTAAACCTGCAGGCCCCCAAGTTGGAACATGGCATGTACATAGTATGAACTTAGGAAAATTAGATATCATCAAAGGGGAAATGGAGTGCATAAACATTGACATTTTAGGCACCAGTGAGCTAAAATGGACAGGCATGAGACATTTTGAACCAGATATCATATGGTCTATTATGCTGGGATTGACAAAGAGAAATGGTGGTGCATTCATCATCATAAAGACATCCCAAGGTCTGTCCTGAAGTACAATGCTGTCAGTGATAGAATACTATCCATACATCTACAAAGAAGGAGAGTTACTGTGACTATTATTCAAATTTACACATCCACCACTACAAAAGAAGATAAGGAAGATTTTTACCAGCTTCTACAATCTGGAATAGATCGAACACGCAATCAGGATGAACTGATAATTACTGATGACTAGAATACAAAAGTTGAAGACAAAGAAGAAGGCTCAGTAGTTGGAAAATATGGCCTTGGTGACAGAAATGATGCTGGAGATCACATGATAGAATTTTCTTAGATCAATGACCTTTTCATTGCAAATATATTTTTTCACCAACATAAATGGTAACTATGCACATGGAATTCAACAGATGGAACATATAGGGGAAAAAATGACTACATTTGTGGAAAGAGGTGATGGAAAAGCTCAATATCAAAAGTCAGAACAAGACCAGGTGCTGATTGTGGATCAGATCAACTGCTCATATGCAGATTGAAACTGAAACTGAAGAAAATTAGAAAAAGTATACAAAAGTCAAGGTATGACCTTGAGTATATCATACCTGAGTTCCAAGACCACCTCAAGAACAGGTTTGATGTGTTAGACACTACTAATGGAAGACCCGATGAATTGTGGTATGACATCAAAGACATCATTGATGAGGAAAGCAAAAGGTTATTGAGAAGACAGGAAAAAAGACAAGACCAAATTACATTTCAAAAGAGACTGTGAAACTTGCCCTTGAAACTAGAACAGCTAAAGTGAAAGGAAGATTTGATGAAGTTAAAGAACTAAATAGAAGATTTCAAAGGGCAGCTCAAGAAGACAGAAATCAAATATTATAATGACATGTGCAAAGAGCTGGAGATAGAAAACCAAAAGGGAAGAACACATCTCTTTTTCTCAAGCCCATGGAATTCAAAAAATCAAGCCTTGAGTGGCAGTAGTGAAGGATTCTACAGGGAGAATATTAAACAACACAGGAGACATCAGAAGACAGAAGAAATGCACAGAGTCATACCAAAAAGAATTGGTGGATCAGCAGCCATTTCAAGAGGTTGCATATGATGAGGAACCAATGGTATTGAAGGATGAAGGGGGAGCTGTCTTGAAGGAATTGATGAAACACTAGGCTCTAGGAATTGATGGAATGCCAATAGAGATGTTTTCAACAAACAGATGCAGCACTGGAGGTGCTAACTTGTTTATGCCAAGAAATTTGGAAAACGGCTACCTGGACAACTGACTGGAAAAGGCCCATATTTGTGCCTATTCCCAAAAAAGGGGATCCAACTAAGTGTGGATATTATCAAACAATGTCATTAATATTGTACATAAGTAAAATTTTGTTCAAGATCTTTCAAAAGTGACTGCAGCAGTATATAGACAGGCAACTACCAGAAAATTAAGCCAGATTCAGAAGAGGGCATGGAACCAGAGACATCATTGCTGATGTCAAAAGGTTATTAGCTGAAAGCAGAGAATAACAGAGAGATGCCTATCTATATTTTATTGACTATGTAAAGGCACTTGACTGTGTGGATCATAACAACTTATGGATAGCATTGCAAAGAATGGGAATACCACAGCACTTAATTGTACTTATAAAGAATCTGTACATGGACAAGGAGGCAGTTATTTGAATAGAAAAAGGAAACACTGCCTTATTTAAAGTCAAGAAAGGTGTGTGTCTGGGTTGTATCCTTTCACTGTACCTCTTCAGTCTCTATCCTGAGCAAATAATCTGAGAAGCTGGACTTTATGAGGAAGAATGTGGCTTCATGACTGAAGACTCAGTAACAACCTCCATTATGCAGATGGCACAACAACTCTACCTGCTGGAACTGAAGAGGATTTGAAAACATTTACTGATGAAGATCAAAGAACATAGCCTTCAGTATGGATTGTGGCTCAACATCAACAAAAGTCCTTACAATTGAGTCAGTATGCAACTTCATGATAAATGGAGAAAAGATTGAGGTTGTCCAAGATTTTGCTTTACTTGGTTCTACAATCAACACCCACAAAACAGCAGTCAAGAAATCAAAAGACATTGCACTGGGAAAAGCTGTTGCAAAAGACCTCTTTCAAGTGTTGAAAAGTAAAGATATCACATTGAAGATGAAGGTGTACCTGACTCATGTCATGGTATTCTCAGTCAAAGCATTTGGTTGTGAAAGCTGACTTTGAATAAGGAAGACAGAAAAATTGATGCCTTTGAATTATGGTGCTGGAGACAAACATTGAGTAATTTTGGACCTCCAAAAGAATCAACAGATCTGTCCTAGAAGTAGTGCAACCAGAGTGCTCCTTGGAAGCAAGGATGGCTAGACTGCATCTTATGTATTTTGGACATGTCAGGAGGGACCAAACCCTGGAGAAAGACATCATGTTTGGCAGGTCTACAAACAAAAGGAATACCTTCAATGAGATGTGCTGACACAGTATCTGCAACAATGAATTTAAACATAAGAAAGATCATGTGCCTGGTACAGAATCGGGGAATGTTTCATTCTGTTCTACATAGGGTCACTATGAGTTGGACACAACTTGATGGCACCTAATAACAACAACAATTTATACAAGGATTCACCTTGATTGGGAATATGATTGTTTTATTCAGCCTTAAAGAAGGACAATATTATGGCATTTTCTGGTAATAAAAGGAAGAAGAGATCATTCTGAGAGAAATAAGCCAGACCCAGAAAGATAAACATCACATATTTTCTCTCATATGTGGATGTTAGACTCAATATATATTCATTATAATAGCATACAGATTCTGAAAGCAGACAGGACCTAAGTAGGGAAGGATAATGGACTATAGTGTGATGGGGCAAAAAGAAAGTGTAGTTGGAGAAAAGAAAGGAAATATCACATATGTTGCCCCTACAGAAGAATAGAGAAGTCTAAAGCACTCAGCCATTGAAAACCCTATGAGGGTCGCTATGAGTCGGATACCGACTCGACGGCACCTAACAACAACAACAACATGTGTAGATAGAGCCACTCAAAAATAAAAGGAATGCAAGTAGAAGGGAGACTATTTGTGGGGAGGGAGAGGATAGGAGAGGAAGGCATGAGAGGTTAAGGGGGAAGTGAATGTGAGCAATGCGCAATGAAGTGCATGTATGAAAATGTCATAATGAGACCCACTAGTTGTACATTAAAAATTACCAATAAAAAAGTTTAAAAGGAATATGATTACTTGAGCTTTTCTTCCTAATATTTATACTAAATATTTAAGAGCTCTCCAAATTTTATTTAAGAGCATAAAGTTTTCATATTTTTCTCTTTTGTCAATTTACATTTCTTATCAACTTTTCAACAAGCCTATTAATTCAACTCATAAACTTTTTTCTTCTGCATATCAGATTCATGAAGAGAAATTTTTCTTTCAGAGTCAGCAGATGAAAAGCAATAAATCTTCAGTATTTTCTTCATTTCCTAAAAATTCTTAGTTCTCTCCTTTTAAGTTTTTTAAAGTATTTAATGATCCCTATAAGCCAATCAGATTTAAGAGACTTTACAACCTAATACATTTCTCTTCAGAGCAGAGCTTCTCAACCTGTTGACATTTAAGCAAATACTTTTGTCGTCGTTGTAGAGGATTCTCTTGTGCAAGGTAGGATTGTGAGCAGACACCCTGGCCTCTACCCACTAGATAACAACAGCATCTCCCCCATATACTCAACTATGACAATCAATAATGTCTCCATATATTGTCAAATGTCCCCGAAGTGGAAAGAGGTCAGAATCACTCCCAGGTGAGAACCAGAGACAGGCAAAGTTGTTCAGAAAGACATACCTTCAATTTACAATTGAATTTACCAATCTTCTGGGCAAGCAATGGGACTCTGGAGAGTTTATAGCTAGACTTCTCCCTGTTTGTGTATGTACTATTCTCTTGGTGCTTTTTAAATCAGATCCAGGTTAAGGTGGAGGCACAACTTTAGTAACATCTTACTTTTATACACAGGGCTCTTTCTTACATCATTATCAAGCTTATTTGTATACTTCTCTTTCACTTTTTTTTTTTTTTTTTTTGAGAGGGACAGAGTAAAAGTTATGCACTAAGAACTTCAGATTTCTTGCAGGAATCATTCCAGAGAAGCCAGAAGCAATCATTCCCATTGCATCAGAAATTTAGGTGCATTTATACCATGGGTACAAAAACCAAGCAAGAAGTTTAAAGTTTCTACATTTTTCTCTAAAACTATATTAAAATAATTTCAAATATACTGATTAATCTCCAACATTTTCCTGAGTGAGAAAGTCAGGTTTGGAGTGAAAGTTGTGTATTTCATATGGGGTATTCTAATAAACTATTTCTTCCTTTTCTGAAGAAGAAAAAGGCTTTCTAAAAATTAGTATACAGGAAGAATTACCAGCCTTAGTTTATAATATTTGGCACAGAGGAATCAAATGTAATCAAAGTACAAAAAGCACGAGTCATTGGCTGATAGCAGCAACCCTGGATCTCCAAATGGCACAAACATTTTTTTCTTTGAATTCACAGTGGCTACAAACATGAAAAGCAACAGAGTGTCACCAATAGTCAGAAGGCAATAAACCGATGATTTACAGAGAGAGATGAACAACTTCCCAACCTGCTGGTGAAACCTATCAATTTGACTAAACCAATGTCTTAAGACCTTTGGCAAAGGAAAGATGTATCTCAGGTGACAGAAGATAACAGAATATTCAAGACAAAGTACAATCATATATTCTGTCATTTGTCACCTCACGAAGACCTGACAGACAAGTTAAATATATATTCTCAACATTACTGCCACCAATGGAGAAATAAGTGGTTGTGTACAAATCAGAACCAGTGCAAAAACTGCATGAGATTCTCCCCAGAAGTGGAGAAAGAGTGCCTCAAGTAGCCTGTGAAGTGCTCTTGATAGGCAAGGTAGTTTGCTTGATTTTGGTTGATGAATATAGTCTAGCAAATAAATACATAAAATCCTGGTAGTATTTAGAGAGTTACCAAAGAAATACTTGAGGATTAAGCACTTGGAAAAGAACTTTACTTTGATGAAATATTTGTAAGGAACTCCAAGGTTTTTTTTTTTCTTTATTAGTAAATGATGATGGGGTACAGAATAATACAGCATTGGCTTTTTCCATTATGCATCCTTTACATCAATTCTAGCAACACTTTTGTCGGCCTACAAAGTTTATGGAGCCTTATGGCTAGTATGCGGTTAAACTGATACTTATTTGGGTTATCTCCCCTGATTTTGTTGGGTATCTCCCCCTGTTATGTTGGGTATCTTCCCAACATACTCATGAATCTGTGCTGTTTACATTGAGATTGACCTCTCCCCGTTCTTCCATCCTCATTGACCCTCCTCCCCATCCCATCTTCTCCAATCTTTGCTTCCCTCTGCTAGATCCCTCCCTCCTTCTTTCCACTCCTTAAATTGTCCCTTCTATCCTAAATTTAATTGTGCATTTTTATATTTCAATTTACATATAGGATTTTTTCCTTCCTTTAAGTATGATTCAGCACCCACATATGAGTGAGAACATATGGTATTTCTCTTTTTGGACTTGTGTTCATTCACTTAAGATGATTTTCTCCAATTCCATCTATTTGCTGCAAATGACATTATTTTATTTTTTTAATTGATGAATAGTATTTCACTGTGTGTGTGTACCACATTTTTTATATCCATTCTTCTGTTGATGGGTACCTTGGTTGTTTTCATATCCTTTGCTATTGTGAAAAGTGCTGCATTGAATGTGGAGATGCAGGTGTCTCTGTGGTATGATGACTTGTCTCCCTTTGGGTATATTCCCAGTAATGGTATAACTGGGTCATATGTCAGTTGTATTTTTAGTTTTCTGAGTTATCTCTATATTGATTTACAAAGTAGTTGAACCAATTTATAGTCCCACCAAGAGTACAAAAGAGTTCCCTTTTCTCCATAACCTCGCCAGCATCTGTTATTATTTGTTTTGTTGATCTTGGCCATTCTTACTGGAGTTAGGTGGAATCTCTGAGTTGTTTTGATTTGCATTTCCCTAATGGCTAGGGATATTGAGCATTTTTTCATGTGTTTCATGGCCTTACGAACTTCTTTACTGGAGAACTATTTATTCAGTTCCTTTGCCCACTTGTATATTGGATTATTTGTTGTCTTGGGAGTTGCTTTCTTGAGTTCTTTGTAAATTCTGGAAATTAGTCCTCTGTCAGATGTGTAGGATGTGAAGATTCTCTCCCATTCTATGGGGTCTTCATTAACTCTATTTCCTTTGCTGTACAGAAGCTTTTTAATTTCATATAATCCCATTTATCTATACTTTTTGCAATTTTCCAAGCAATTGGATTCTTATTAAGGAAATGCTTTTCTATGCCTATATGTTAGAGTGTATTGCATATCTTTTCTTCTAGTAATTTTAAGGTTTCTGGTTTTATGTTGAGGTCTTTTATCCATTTTGAACTAACTCTCATGCATATTCAGAGGTACAGGTCTGTTTTCATTTTTCTGCAGGTAGAAATCCAAGTGTCCCAGCACCATTTGTTGAAGAGGCTATCCTTTCTCCAATTTGCCTACTTTGCTCCTTTGTCAAAGATCAGGTGGCTATAGATGTGTTGGTGTATCTCTGGGTCCTCAAACAAGAAAAACAATTCTCAGAAAGTAAAAGTAGAAGCAGATTATTCAATTCATATCATCCAACATATCTGGCTCCTGTGCTTCCCCCACACACACACCCCAAAGGCCATATTCTACAGTCACACTGAAGACAACATTAATGTCTTTGTTTAAACAATGCCTGGGAGATGATGGAGCAGGCTTGGAAGGAACCGGGGTCCTTGAATGCCCAGGACTAGCAGAGCTGCTCTACAACCCTGGACCACTTACATCAGTGCCATTACATTGTTGTTGTTGTTGTTAGTTGCCGTCGAGTCGGTATCCGACTCATAGCGACCCTCATAGGGTTTTCAATGGCTGACTATTTCGGGATTGCCTTGGGAGTGGATTGCCAGGTCCTTCTCCCATTTTTGCGGTGCTGGGAATTGAACTCTGGACCTCAGAGACTGCAGCACAACGCTCTACCAACTGAGCTAAATCCCAGCCCACCATTACATTAGAGAGATTTAAAGCATCATTGTGCTTTTTTCCACTGATGATCTTTTTGTTAAAACATCTGTCCACGCTGCTGCAGATGCTGGCATGAAATGCAAAGCAGGAAAAATTTACTTCAAAACATGGAAGAACATTCAATGATCAAGATACCATGAATCAAAAATGTTACAGACCCAGGAGATTAGAGAGTATCTGTCTGTGCAGATCTTCTTGAAGAGGTTGAAATGCCCCACAGAGATATGGGACCTGCATACTTACCAGGTTAAATTAGGGCTTCAAATTCAAATCTAAACCTAAACCTTGAACTCATGCCCATTAAAGCATTTTTCTCTTAAGTAAACAGGTAATGATACTTGTGCATAGGTTCAAATCCTATGTGTAGATAGCAGGGCTGCAAACACAACCTGAACTTGAAACTTTAACCTGTTTCATTTCAAGCATCAAAAAAAAAATTTCTGAACCCAAACCTGAATCTAAACCCAGTGAAAACTGGGTTTGAATTCAGCTTTTAATGGGCATGTGTGTGTGTGTGTGTGTGTGTGTGTGTGTGTGTGTGTGTGTGTGTGTGTGTGTGTATGTTGTTATTGTTGTTGTTGTTTTTGGGTTTTTGTTGTTGGTGGTGGTGGTTTTGGTTTTGGGATTGTTTTGGATCATTGTTAAAAATTGAAAAAAATCTACATGTAGGATTAAATTTTAAGCCTGAATCTAAGCCGCATGCGAACCCTCTGAATTTTAACATATTGAACTGGCACACAAATCTAAACCTAATTTTTCATAGATTTGAAGGCCTGGCTTAAATCTTGGCGTTTGCTAAAATAAAAATCATTGTTTATTTTGGTATGTGTCATATCACCAAATTTTAGGAGCCTAAAAACACTTGAACCTGTGCTGATTCATGTCTTTTGATAAATAGGCTTAGTCCATTAACATTTATTATAATTGCTAATATATTTGAGGGGCAGGGATTTAGCTCAGTTGGTAGAGTGTTGCTCTGCAGTCTCTGAGGTCCTGAGTTCAATTCCCAGCACCGCAAAAATGGGAGAAGGATGTGGCAATCCACTCCTGAGGCAATCCTGAAACAATCAGCCATTGAGAACCCTATGAGAGTCGCGCTATGAGTCAGATATGACTTGACAACACCTAACAACAACAACAGTATATTTGAACTTATTTCTATGACATTTCTTTTGTTTCCCTTTTTACTTCTTTTTTTCCTGCCTTCTGTTGCATTAAAAGTGCTTAGCTCGGTTGATAGAATGCTGCACTCTACTCTGAAAATCTGAGTTCAATTCCCAGCACCTCAAAAATGGGAGAAGGACGTGGCAATCCACTCCTGAAGCGATCCCAAAACAATCAGTCATTGAAAAATCCTATGGAGGTCACTTGGAGTCAGACTTCACTCAATAGAACCTAACAACAACAGTCCCATCCCTTTCTTCCACTTGTTTAGGAAGCTTTATGTTGCATTTCTGTTCTTCAATAGTTATCTTGAAAGTTTTAACATTCATTATATATGTTCTAGCAGAGTGCCTGCAGCTGTACCACTGTGGTGTCCAATTCTGTCAGATCTCAGAAGCTAAGCAGGGTTGGACCTGGTTAGTACTTGGGTGGGAGACCACTTGGGAACATCAGGTGCTGTAGGCTTGGGAGAAGAACCTGACAACCCACTCCCAAAAAATAATCAGTCTTTGAAAATCCTAAGAATAGCAGAGTCTGTTGTACATAGGGTCACTATGAGTCAGACACCTAACAACAATAACAACAACAACAACAAGCAGAGTATAAAGTTACTCACTATTGCTCTTCTCCATGTTGCTGTTGTTAGGTGCCATGGAGTAGGTATCTGACTCGCAGCGACCCTACGTACAACAGGTGAAACACTTTTGTTAGTGCTTCTTTGCTATTCATAGGGTTTTCAATGGCTGACTGTTTTTTGGGCGTGGGTTGCCAGTCCGACTCCCAAGCCTACAGCACCTGGTGTTCCCAGGTGATCTCCCATCCAGGTACTAACCAGGCCCGACCCTGCATAGCTTCCAAGATCTGATGGGACTGGATGCCACAGAGCTACAGCTGCAGGCACTCTCCTCCATATGCCTCCTTTATCCCCATCCCAGCCTACTTTAGCCACCCATTGAACATTTCTAAACTCTGCTCCAACTAATTTTACTATCTTTGTCTTAGAGTATAAAATATATCACTTTTTCAACACATAAAATATTTTTATAAACAATAAAGTACTTACTTAAAAAACACTACTGAAGAAATTCCTAAGAATCTCTTTTCTAAGACTAAGTGAAGATCCAGTGCTTGCCTGACCCATAGTAGGTGCTCAGTTAATGGAAGCCATTCTCTCCCTCCCCCCACAAACAGTTGCTTTTCTCTTTAAAGCTAGATGCAAAGCAAGTGCTCAGTACCCGTATATTCCTTTGAGTTGGATCTATTTCATAGACAGTTGTGAAAGACTAACCTCTCTTTATGTTAATTTTCTGTATACTGTACTTGACTGCCTAGCAAACTAAACAGTGCAGGATTAAATGTTCTCATTTTTGAGCTGGAAAGTGTTGAAACAGGTCAAGAAGCAAAGGCAGAACGTCTGTCCTCTGGGAGAAGAATCAGCCAGTCTCTGTTGCTGCTGCTCTTGGCTGTGGTTGGAATGCAGCTGTTAAGGCAGCTGTTTAACTGTTTACTCATCTTGAAAGGACACACCAAGTGGCAGATTTTTTTTCATAACATTTGACTTTTGCTAAGAACAATAACAGTGCATTTTATTAGGCTCCAGCAGTATGCCAAACATAGTAGATTTATTACTCAGCAGGTTCACAATCTAGTCTGAACATAGATACTCATTTCCATTTTTAATATTTATAAAAAGAATAAAATGGACTCCCAAAGGCAGCCTCTATCCAGAACATTTCTGTTGTTTTTTGTTAGGGTTGTCGAGTCAGGTTTGGCTAAATATAGCTGAACAAAACACTACCCAACACTGACAGTGCTTCTCTGCTATTCATAGGGTTTTCCATGTCTGATTTGTATCGAGAATGGGCTGCTGGGTCCTTCTCCCAAGCCTAGGGAACCCAGTATCTCAAGTGGTCTCCCATCTAAGTGCTTACCAGGCCCAAACTTCCTTAGCTTCTGAGATCCAATGATACTGGATGCCAGGATGGTATGGCTGCAGACAGAACATCTCTACAGCTTATTTGTTGAAACAATAGCAGATGAACTTGAGAAAATGAAATACCTCTGAAAGGAAAAATAAAAATCCAGAAATGTCAAAGAGAGAAAAGGATTCAATGTTTTAAATCTCTGTAATGTGGCCTAAGAATGACTTTACATGTCCAGGACAGGTGCGGGCAGAAGAAACATCTACTGAGTCCTGTGTAATTCATAGGTCCCAGAACTTGTGAATCATGCTGCTAATCTACATTGTTAGTTAGGAAATTGACACTAAGTACTTAGCAAATTGTATTGAATTTGACAGGCCATGAACTAGATAGGGTAGAGTGGGAAATTACCAACTATTTTCATTTAGTAGTAGAATTAGCATGCTGAATATGTTGTTGTTGTTGTTGTTGTTAGGTGCCGTCAAGTCGGTATCCAACTCATAGCGACCCTGATAGGGTTTTCAATGGCTGACTGCTTCAGGATTGCCTTGGGAGTGGATTGCCAGGTCCTTCTCCCATTTTTGTGGTGCTGGGAATTGAACTTGGGGCCTCAGAGACTGCAGCGCAGCGCTCTACCCACTGAGCTAAATCAAAATTAAGGAAACACACTCTAATGAATAAGTATATGGTAATGTTCTTCTAAACCTAAATGTGCCAGAGTAATGATCATGTTGATTTAAGTAGCCCTCTATCCTTGGTATATTTTCCCATGAGCCAGAAGCTTATGCTCCAAAAAAGTTTATGGAAAAATACTCTAAATATGTAGAGAGATTCTGTGCCTAGCCATTGTTTGCTCCACTTGAAGTGATATTAGAAGTCAGCGATAGCTGCATTCACAGCAGTTAGTGTGCAATCCCCACAAACTTTTGTGGAGATCATGGAGGTGGAGGGGGAAGCATGCTTTCTCATTTAATAACCCTCACAGTCAAAGCTGGAGCAGAGATATTTTTGAAAGTAAACCCTGCTGAATAAAGGTGTGGTCAGTGGAGATTCTAATCTACTTTTTCTCTTCTGTTTGCTAACTGGTAATTAAATCAGAAATGACAACAGTCTCATCTGGCTATTCCTTCAAATTGAAAAAGCATACGTTGCCACAAATTTGACAAGATTTCTTGGGGAAGGACAAAACCCCACAATACTGGATAAGGGTCCCTGAGAGAGTTAGTCATAAGCTTTGTGCTCTTATTTCCCAGTGATACAGAAAAACAGCAAATGCAAACCATGGATGAAGTTTATAAGATCACTTCCACAGACAGGCTCCAGCTGTTGGAGAGAGAACTGGCTGTACAATTGAGTGAACTGAAGTCAGAGACAGAAGAACAGGGGATCCTTCAAGGAGCAGCTCATCGATCTTACAGGTAAATAGTTGCAGTGAGAAGGTGTGGTCTTCTAAGGCTTAATCTCCCATTCTTACCCCATAATCTCCACCAGCCCCCCTCCTCTTTTTGCATGGACCATTGACATTATCTCAAGCTCAGATAAATGGCCTACAACAGCTCTTTCTGGTGGTCTTCTATCCAAGTACTAACCAGGCCCAATCCTGCTTAGTTTCTGAGATCTGACAGGATCTGGTGCATTCAGGGTGGCATGGCCATAGACCTGGTGCCATTTCTAACTTGATTGCTACCCCTGAAGTGTTCCTATATTCGAGAATTGTCAAGGCAGATTGAAGCAGTGTCTTACCAAATAAAGTATAAAAATGCTCTTACATGTTCATAGGCTGGGGTTTAGCTCAGTTGATAGAATGCTTGCTCTAGGCTCTCTGAGGCCCTGGGTTCTATCCCCAGCACTGCAAAAACAAGTGAAGGACCTGGTAGCCCACTCCCTAAACAATCAGCCATTGGAAACCCTATGAATAGCAGAAAGGTACTGACAGCATTGGCATGGCCCAGTGTTGGGTAATCTTTCATTCTGTTGTACATAGGGTTGCTATAAATTGGACCCAGCTCAAACGCACGTAACAACAACAACATGTGCACAAATGTTTTCATCTTCAAGTACCACAAGCTATTATACAAAGCATACTCAATAAAAAGAGATTTCATTTTACCTAATATTTTAATTGAATTTGATCTTAATTTTGATGAGAAATTTAAAAGTTGACATAACACTTGGTATTTGGTAATGAATTCTGGAAAAGATATTCTATTAAGGGCACTTTTGTAGGTTGTTTGTTGTTGTTAGGTGCCGTCAAGTCGGTATCCAACTCATAGCGACCCTCTGTACAACAGGGGAAACACTATTGTCAGTGCTTCTCTGCTGTTCATAGGGTTTTCAATGGCAGATTGATTTTTGGGAGGGGGTTGCCAGGTCCTTCTCCCAAGCCTACAGCTTTTGGTGTTCCTAGGCGGTCTCCCATCCAGGTACTAACCAGGCCCGACCCTGCTTAGCTTCCGAGATCTGATGGGATCGGATGCCACAGGGCTACCACTGCAGGCTGTTACTTTAAAGAAATAGTGTAGCCAGATCAGCCCCTAAGTAGGGAGTCTTGTGGCCCTAGGATTTTCATATCCCTCTGTTTCTGTTACTGCCACAATTTATCAAAAGGAGTAAGCCTAGTGTGGATGGTGCAGGCTATGGACAGACAATCAAGAGAAAAGGCAGGAATTAGTGGATTAGTGCTTCATCTCCAAAACCATACTGAAGAACCAGTCTTCTGTGTGTTGTACAATTGATCTTTAAAGTCATTGGTGTATGAAACAGATCAAGGATTGTGTGATGAGACGGAAAAATCACAGAACCATGTACATCATCATTTCTCTTAATTTTGATTTACTTGAAAAATGAGGTTAAAAAAATGTGCCTTTCTTACTTCATTAGGTTTTGAGGATCAAATGACATAGTGCATGTTAAGGAATTATGAAAAGTAAACAATACCATGTAAAGATCAAGTGTTGGCATTATTGCACCTTATATGTGTCAGGCCTGTAGCTGTAGCCCTGTGGCATCTGATCCCGTCAGATCTTGGAAGCTAAGCAGGGTCGGGCCTGGTTAGTACCTGGATGGAAGACCGCCTGGGAACACCAGAAGCTGTAGGCTTGGGAGAAGGATCTGGCAACCCCCTCCCAAAAATCAATCTGCCATTGAAAACCCTATGCACAGCAGAGAAGCACTGACAATAGTGTTTCCCCTGTTGTACAGAGGGTCACTATGAGTCGGATACCGACTTGAAGGCACCTAACAACAACAACAACATATTTATCAGAGCTTCCATGTGATTCCTCACTAGACACTGTGATGAGAAAGGCTTTCTGGCTGGGCCTGGTAGTGCACTCCTGTAATCCTAGCACTCAGGAGGCTGAAGCAGGAGGATCACCAGTTTGAGGCCATTGTGGGGATCACAGTGAGACCCTATGTAAAAAAACAAACAAACAACAAAAAATAAATAAATAAAGTATTTTTGAAGGCCCTTTGAGAGTACAGTGCTGGACATCCTCAATACTCATATTTCTCTGTTCCCCCAAACCACCCAACACTGCAGCCTCCTCGAAAAATCTAAATTTCAACAAATATGGTATTTCTGAGTGCCAGGTTCTGTGCTAGATTCAGAGTCCATGAAAAATGGAAATATCCAGTCCTGAAAATCACTTTAGCATTCTTATTTTCCACTAGGCTGGAACATAATCTTCCTTTTTTTTTTTCTCCCTGTGGAGGGGATCAAACATAAGGCTTTGCTTATGCTAGGCAAGTGCTATGCCACCGAGCCAAATCCCCTGCCCCCTTTTTGTTTGTATATTTGTTTTGGTTTTGTTTTAATCAATCAATCAATCAATCATATTTTTGCATTTTTTTTCCTTCATTTTACTCCCTAAGCCCTGGACTTTGCAATGGTTCCTTGTTTCATAATTGCTTGCTCAGTGGATAAGTGAATGAATGTCTGTCAAGTGAAAAGTGCTTGATGAACAAATGAGTGAATCTCTTTGTGTGGGTTGATGGATGCATCATTTAACGTTCACCAGTCTTTTAGGTCATTCACAGCACTTTGAGGTTAACTGAAAGACATGGTCTGAGTGAGAGAGAGAGTTGGGCAGACAAGCCTGTGACCCTGCCCAGTCTCCCAGGGGGTCAAAGATCAGGAGTCAAGAGTGCAAAGGAAGCTTCCTCTGCTTCCCTAACTGCCTAATAGCCGATCCCTTTTCTGCTTAGTTACTGCTTCTCCACCTCCATGAGGCTGTGGCCAGGATCTAGTAGGCACAGAAATTATGCCTCTGACTCAGTAATGCTTTTATTATAAAGGCCCTTTCAGATTTACCTCTTTGTTTTTTCATTAAGGCCAAGTCGTGAGAAGGGAGGTGAGGGAGGCATTGTCTCCAGCTTCAGAGGGGAAAATTTGATGCGAATCGTCTCAATTCTTTGCCTAGGCTCAAGTGGCTAATGAGTTTCCTGATAGCATAGTGTTTGTTTTTTTCCCAAGCAGGGCTGGGTTTGGGCTGGGATTTAGCTTAGTTGGTAGAGCACTGCTCTGCAGTCTCTGAGGTCCTGAGTTCAATTCCCAGAAATGGGAGAAGGACGTGGCAACCCACTCCCAAGGCAATCCCAACACAATCTGCCATTGAAAACCCTATGAGGGTCGCTATGAGTCAGACACTACTCAACCGCACCCAACAACAACAACAGGGCTGGGTTTAACACAGGACATGCTAGGCAACCTCTCTAACCACTGAACTACATCCCTGGGCTCCTAGTGTTCTTTTGCCATGACCACTTGAGGACAAGTATACAAACTGTGTATTTAAAAATGTATCTGTGGGGTCATATGAACAATACTCACCTAAATTTCACTGTCTATAGCCCCCTCAAAATCTCTAGGTGGTCTCCACATGTGTTCCAGAAGTATCTATTGTGGCTCCTTTGCCAATGACTACAAAATCCCATTTTGATAAAGTGACATCTGTATTGGGGTGCTGTCCTCTGATGTTCCCAGTGCTGCCAAACCTTGGGGTGTATCTTAAGCCAGAATAAGAGGGCTCTGCTCTTCCCACCCCAGAGTGCCACACTCTTCCTGGGACTTGGTAGCTTGTGCTCCTGGTGTCAGAGTCCCTGGTGAAAACAACTCCATCAGCTGGGGTTGAACACAAGCCCACGAGGCTGCATGAGCAAGTGCTTCTGCTGTACGTGTTTTCCTAGGGGTCAACAACCTTCTTGAAGCAGAAAGTTTGGTTAAAGTAATTTCTAACATGATTCCTATTTGATATTTAAGGATCATTTTCACTCCCAGATAAATTCAACAAGAATACAAAAATAAAAACATTTTTTTTAAATTACCAAATGCCAGTTTTATGTGTCATAGGGTGAGAGTGAGATTTGACCAGCAAGGTGCTTGTCAGAGAAGTTACTGGAGGGAATACAGGTGGGAGAAATAAAATCCTCCCCACATGCCCCTCCCAATATCCTGGAGTAGGAAACACTGAGCTAAATCAAGGGTAGAAGGAAAGACTACATGTAGGGAGGAGAAAAAAATTGGCCCAGGGAAATGTTTAACAAAGGTAAGATATATAAAAGAACGATTCTGACCAAGACATAAGAATGTGGCCTTTACATGCCTGCCCGCAATAGTCCAGCGTAATATGATACACTTATTCAGAAATGAGCAGTTGTGAAGAGTTACCAATTAATCAGGCCTACCTATAATCTGGTCTATTATAGCTTTCTGTAATTACAGCTTTTATTGCACAAATCTTTCTGCAGCTCTGTTCAAATACCAAAGGACATATCTTATTTTAGAAGAGAAAGGGAACTGGCACTGAAGAAAACCTTACAGGTGAGTAGGACAGTGGACCATTTTAATACAGCAATAAACTGGATTTTCCTAACTTGGAAACTTCTAGCAAAAAAAAAACCTTTAGTTTTGCGAGCAGCTGATGTTGACAGTACGTATATGAGAACAAAACATCCCAACCTTCCAAGTATTGGATAAGAGCAGGCTACTGTTTCCTTCGAGAGATCAGATTTTATGATATTTGAAATTTTATACTTCCTGGATTTGGGAAGTTATAACTAGTTTTTTGGGTTTAGGTGGCCGGGTCGAAGTCCCTTGTTATTCAAGCAGATGTCATGCAGAGGGAGCTAGAGAGCTGCCTAAGAAGAGAATACACACCAGAAAATTTACCTTTGCTTCTGTTGCAGGTAAGTCATTTTGCAATTTGAAAAACACACTTGGAATTTAGTAGAATGTGTGAACAAGCTCGCTTTCTGGTATATCCTGCTGCCAGGGTAGGTTTTTACTATAGATGGGTAGTTTTCAGAATTCAGTAACCTCTGATCTATGTTAGAGAAGTTTACAACACCATAGTTAAGTCCTTTGCAAGTCACTGAACAATTGACTAAGTTTCTTCTAAATACTCCCTGTGCTAATATTAGAGAGCAACACAACATTGATGAAGACAGTCCCAACCATCAAAAAGCTCCTGGATAAATTAGGGAAGACATTTTTGGAAGTCTCTCTGAAGAAAAATTGGAAAGAGTTTTCCATAAAGATTATTATTGCAGCATTGTAAGAAAAGTAAAAAATTGGGATTGTTCAAATATCTACCAACAGGAGATGGAGTTAATGTGGCACTTGGTACAATATTGATCCACCATTAAACACTTTTTAGCATAAGGAGTTATATTACATAATGTTAATAAAAAACTAGTGTGTGTGTGTGTGTGTGTGTGTGTGTGTGTGTGTGTGTGTGTGTGAGAGAGAGAGAGAGAGAGAGAGAGAGAGAGAGAATGGATGAATGATGTACAGAAGAATCACTTGATGGACATAGACCAAAATGCTAACAATCACTATGTTTGAATGGCAAGATGATGAATTTCTTCTATCTACTTTTATATATTTCCTAAATCTTATGTTTTTGTTGTTGTTAGGTGCTATCAAGCACCTAACATGTATTATCTGTCATGTATTATCTTACTTTTTAAATTTTTTGTTCTTTAATCCTATTAACGCACTTCAGATTGTTCCATGTTATGAATTATATCCCCTCATGCATACAAATGAGTTCTTTAGCAATTAACCATTTGTTTTGTTTCCATCTTCTTTGAGACAGGGTCTTACTATATAGCTCAGTCTGGCCTTGAACTCACCATCCTCCTGCCTCCGTATCTCAAATGCTGGGATTACAGGCATGTGTCACCATGCCAGACAGCAATTAACCACAATCACAAAGAAACAAAAGATAATAAGATTCTATTTCTATGCCAAACTATTGTCATTATCTTCATTCAGAATTCTCTTTCCCAATCATTTCTAGTGTTCTTTCTTTTTCATCCTTCCTTTTTTCCTTCTTTTCTTCCTTCTTTCCTCTCTCCTTCCTTCTGTCTATCTTCCTTCCTTCCATCCTTCTTTCCTTCCTTCTCCCCCCCCCCACCCTTTTTGGCATTCTTCTTTCCTTTGGGTGTATCAGTGTTTTTCAATGGAGAGAGTAGAAGGAGAGAGACAGTAGAAATTTTGTCCCCTAGGACAAACTGTCTGGAGACATTTTTGACTATCCAAATTTGCGTTGGGAAATATTATTGGTAGCTGCTAGCATTTAGTAGGTAGAGGCCAGAGATGCTGTTAAACAGGACCACCTCCCCCAATGAAGACTTATCCAGTCCCAAATATCAATACTGCTAAGGTTGAGAAACTCTAGAACAGTCTAAATTTCCATATGATATCACTTGTCTTCTGTCTGAATTCTTTTAATATTTCTTGTAGTGCCAGTCCACTATGGACAAATTCACTCTGTCTTTGTTGTTTTATAAAAAAATTTTTTTTCCTTTCATTTTAGAAAGAGATTTTTGTTCAACACAGAATTCTGGGCTGATGATTTTTCTCTTTCCTTACTTTAAAAATGTTGCTCTTCTGGCTTGCAGAATTTCCATTCCTGAACATCATCTATCTTTTTTTCTCTGATTGCATTTAAGATTTTCTCTTAATGATTTTTACCTATATTATTATGATGTGTATTGGTGAGGTTTTTCTTTGTGTTTCTCTTGCTTTGGTTTGATTGAACTTCTTGGGTTGTGTTTTTGTTGTTGTTTATTTGTTTTCACTTTTTGAAACATTTCAACTATTAGTTCTTCAAATATATTTTCTGGGGGCTGAAGGTGTAGCTCGGTGGTAAAGTGAATGCTTAGCATGCATAAGGCCTTGGATTCAATCTCTAGCACCAAAAATTATAAATATATTTTGTCTGCATCTTCTTTTGTCAGTAATCCAATTATATGTGTGTGTGCGTGTGTGTGTGCGTGTATGTGTTTGTGTTCAACTATTTCATATTATTCTATGAATCACTAAAACTCCACTAAATTTTTTTAGTCTTTTTTCCCCTTAGTGCTTCATTTTGTATGGTTTCTATTGCTTCTTTAATTTCACCAACTTTTCTTATGCAATGTCTGAACTGCTTTTAATCCTACCCAGTCAAGTTTTCATTTCAGATATTTTTCATTTCTAGAGTTTCCATTTTATTCTTTTTTATATTTTCTATTTCTCTCCTTATTGTGTTCACATTTCCCCTTCAATCCATGAGCATACCAAATATATTTATAATAGTTCCTTTAAAGTTCTTGGTTGCTAATTTTATTACCTCTGTCATTTCTAGGTCTGTTTCTCCTCCCTAATTTTTCTTCTACTTGTGGATCATGCTTTCCTGCTCCTTTGTATGTTTAATAATTTTTAATTGAATGCCAATTTGTCAATTTTTCATTATCAGGTACTAGATTTTTAAAATATTGCCTAGGGCATATTCAACTTCATTCTGGCAGCCTTTTAAGTTACTTACAGATGAGCTTAATCCTTTGAAGGCTTGCTTTTAAGCTTTGTTAGATTGTGTTTAGAGTAATCTTTGCTCTAGGCATAGTCTGTTATTATTAAAGCCTCCAGAGCTTCCACTGAATGTATCCAGTGAAGATCTTTCACTCTGGCTGGTTGGAACTTGAACATCTCCCAGCCCTGTAAGAACCAAGAACTGTTCAGTTTACAATGCCCCGTAGGTTATTCTTTGCACAGCCTCCTGGAGTTTCACCCTCTGCACGCCTGGCTAGATATTCAGCAACAGACTCAAAGCTATCTCTTAAGGATTTCTGGAGCCCTTTCTCTGCATATCTTCATCTTCTCCAGCACTCTGCCCTGCAAAGTCCCACTGCCTCCACTCCCCAAATTTCAATTTCTTTCTCCTTAACTCAGATCATCTACTTTGCTTGGAATTTATTTTCCTGCTCCATGGCTCAGAAGCTGCAGGGTGATGGCAGGGCCTGCATGATTTGGTTCTCTTTTCTCTTTGTCCTTCATTATCCACTATCAGAAAATAGTTGTCTTGTATTTTTTGTCCAATTTTCTACTTGTTTGTGATGGAAGGGTTATGATAGAACTTGTTCTAGCTATTCCATCATTGGCAGTATTATTTTTATTATCAGAAAGAAAACATTTCAAAGAGCTTACTTAACTATTTTTAAGAGTAAATAAAAGTTTCAGTCTAAAGTTAAAAGGTATAATCTTGCTTATTGTGTATTTTGTATTTTTGACTCATGATTTCGGTTTTTAAAACAAAATTTAAATTCTACTTTAGACATTTCAACAGATCTTAATTTCACTGCTAAAACTGTCCTGTAACCAATAAATGAGCTTATAATCTATTGGCTTGGCCATAGATCACAAAGATTTAGAAATATGTAATCACTTTATTAGCCTGCAACTGTACCACTGTGGCATCTTATCCCATCAGATCTCAGAAGCTGAGTAGGGTGGGGCCTAGTTAGTACTTGGATGGGAGACTACCTGGGAATACTATGTTCTGTAGGCTTGGGAGACGGACCTGGCAGCCCAGGCCCCCAAATAATCAGCCATTAGAAACTTTATGAATAGCAGAGAAGCACTGATAATGTGCTGAGCATGGTACAATGTCAGGTAGCGTTTCATCAGTTGTACATAGGGTCTAATCAGTCCCGACTCTATAGTATCTAACAACAACAATCACTTTAAGTTTGAATGTTATCTAGAGCCAGGCTTCTTAATTTTATGGTCTTCATGTAAAAAAAATACGTTTTCCCAAAACAACCAGAGATTGATTTACCTATTGTTAGTGTTCTTAACACTTGATTCAGTCTTTGTACTATAATTATATTCTGCTAAGTGCTTATTTTTGTTGTTGTTAAAGCATTACACAGAGAGAATCACACAGCTGGCCCAGAGTAAATATTTACACATGCTTAGGTGGAAGAGATTTTGCCAGCACAGTAAGATCATGGAGCAACTTTTTCCTCTTTATAAGGTAGGACACCCACAAATAGAACCTATGAACGAATTTTTTTTTAATGAAACAAAATAGTCAATAACCTTGTCATTCTTTTTTTTAAGTCACAAATAAAGATAGCAAAGGAACTAATGAGTGTATCCTTTTCTGGTGATGGAAGAATATAATGTTTCCTATTTTTAAGAGTAAGATTTAAGGGACATTTTATATGGTAGGATATGCATTTTTCTTTATTTATAGGCTTGACCTCTGCTACAGGTAGAAAGCCCAGAATTAAACTCCAATTACTATATATCCTATGTGCTGACTCTAGTCTCTTTCCTTCAAAGTCCTAAGAATATGACCATAGCCCTTGTCAATCAAATTTAAATATGGAAAAGCTTTAGGATTCCAACAGCCCCATATGTGGCTCCCAAACAGGATTGCCCTAAATTTAGATGCAAATGATAATACAGAGAATAAGACTTGATAATAACCAAGTTCTGTTTGTATCTCTCTTAAACAGAAACAAATCAGCTACATTATGCAGGAGTACAATGATGCGGTTCAAAGAGCTGAAAGACTGTCTGTTGCTAGAGAAAACTTTCTTATGGGGAAAAACAATCCTTCTAACTTAGTGACGCAGGAAGACTTGACTATGTACACAAAGTGGCTGGTGTGCCACCTACACTCCCTCAGGACTGTTCACCATTACCTGCAAGTATGTGAAACAATTATGTGACAATATGGTACCCTTCCAGGAGGGGTAAGCACATAGTTTTCTTACACTTATGACCTAGTTCTGGATTGTCACTGTTTTATATACCACCTGCCCTACAAATGACCAGAAAACAATGGTAACTGGAAGTATTTTTTTTAAATCTTGCTCTACTGAAATCACTCCATTAATTTAGTTCTCTCAAAGATGCCTTTGATGTACTATTTCATATTCTCTTTTTCTTCATCTTCTTCAGAATTTATGCTCTCCAATTTAGATCCACTTTCTTATTCAGCAATATTTAATGAGTGTCTACTATATCCCAGCAACTTGTCCTAGGCCTTACAGCGAAGACCTGGTCTTTGCTGAAAAGCAACTAGGTCCCAGGCTGGTAGCAGGAGGGACACATAAATGTCAACTTCTTTATGATGGGATGAGAAAGACAAGACTAAGTATGAGTATGGGCCTGGGGTTTAGCTCAGTTGGTAGTGCCTTGCTCTGCACTTTCTGAGGACCCAGTTTCAATCCCCAGCACCACAAAAATAGGAGAAAGATGTGGCAGTCCACTCCCAAAAACAATCCCAAAACAATCAGCCATAAGAAACCCTGTGAGGATTGTTATGAGTCAGATCCACCTCAATAGCATCTAATAACAACAACAAATGTAAGTCCAGGGTAAAAAGAGTCATGGGCTAGAGGTTCACAAAGGAGTCACCTGATCACATTTCCATTTTAGAAGATCATTATTTGCCTACCTAGATCTTCTCTCGCTCTTTTTTCCTGTCCCAGTGATCTCACCATCCACAGGGTTGTGCAAACCAAAAACTGGGCCATCACCTGTTGGGATCCCTTCCTCATGTCCTTCAGTCGCTGTGGGCTCTACCTCTAAGGCGTCTCTCCCCAGTCACAGGGTAGTGTGAACATCTGCTGATAAATCGAGGTCCTCCACCCAAATGTGAGGTGGTTCCTTGCCTTACTCCTCTTCATATACTTAACACCTCACACAGTGCCTTGTCCATTTTGGGTGTGTGACCACTGAAGACTGGCTGGAGATTAAGGTCACTCAGAGCTGGTAACAGCCGCAGGTCTCCCAGTGCCAGCCTTTGTCATTGGCCAGGTTACTAAGGTTCCACCTCCTACCAGCTCCTCCTCTGTCAAAACAAAAGGCTGCAACTTCTCTGAGAATTGGGTTGACAGGTGGCCTCTTGGTTGTGTCCTTTTGTAGGCTCTACAGTATTTGCCCATCTCCAATGTGCTAAATCTCACTGTCAACCAAGTCCATGAGGTTGATCAGGAAAATGAAAAAGTCTCTGTCAATGACATCAACCCTGACATCCAAAATCCTTCATCCTCTTGTCCTATGGATACCAGCATTTCAGGTAAAAAATTAGTCTTCTTTTTCTTAGGGTGTTTGTTATTGATGTTAGGTGCCGCTGAGCTGGGTCTGACATAACTCTCATAGAGTTTTCAATGGCTGGTTGTTTTGGAATTGTTTTGGGAGTGGGCTGTCATGTCCTTCTTCCATTTTTGTGGTGCTGGGGATGGAACCCAGGACCCCAGAGAGTGCAGAGCAAGCACTCTACAAACTGAGCTAACCCTCAGCTCTTTATAGTATGGAGAAAAGAGGATTGTAATTTTGTATGTGTGCTGTTTTGTCCAATGATCTTGCTGAAATTTTTCTATGTACCAAAAAATTACATCATTGTAAGAAACAAGTTTTTCCCTCTCTCTCTCTCTCTCTCTCTCTCTCTCTCTTTTTTTTTTTTTTTTTTTAGGGGTAAGTACTCAAGGGCTGAGCCCAGGGCCTTGCACATACTTTGCAAGTACCACTGAGCTACACTCTCAGCCCATTTTCAATTTCTTTTCTTAAGACAGGGTCTTGCTAAGTTGCACAGGCTGCCTCTGGCCTCAAACTTGTGATTCTCCTACCTCTGCCTCCTGAGTTACTGGGATTATAGGCATCCACCTCTGTGCCCAGATAGTAAATAAGTTTTAATGTAATAGTAATTTTTCCTGATGAGAGAAAATAACAGCCTCTTTCCCTAGACATTTTTATCCTTATCCTTATAACTAACAAATTAAGAAAGAGAGAAAAAACGGACTTGAGGCCAGGAGGACTAGGTTCAAGGCTTGTTTCCGTCGTGGCTTCACATAGGCCTGCATTTCATCTCTTCAGGCCTCAGTTTGTTTATCTCCATAATAAATGTTCAAGAGTCAGGTTCCTATAAAGTTCCTCTTAGTTTTAGTATTCACAATTTTTAAAGAATTTTCTTTCAAAATCAGCTTATCCAATCCTCCCCATCCTTACCTTGTGTTATAGACAACTAAGAAACCTGGTCAGGTTTCTACTCTGAGTCTTATTCTTGCTTGGAGGATGTAGAAAGGCACCTGGGAGAGGCAGCCAACTTCAGCTGTGGGGATCTAGAATGGCTTCTTGAAGGAGGGAAGCTGGGCAAAAGCAGGGGACAGCTCTCACCTTCCTTTAATTTGTTGGTGGGTTTCTAAGTGACATAATTCATTGACCACAAAGGACTAAAGGCGAATCTGCTCCCACTAAGTCCTCAGAAGGCATATTGGGGTTCTCCTGCAGACTGTGAGATGGTGAGGAGTCCTTGCTCCCTCCTGCAAAGTCCCAGCTCCAAGGACTTGGCAGATGTGCCTGGATAAGTGTGGTGCCGATTGTGAATTGCAGCAGAGGAGGGTGGGCAGGGAGCAGAATGGCCGCCTATCAGCCGAGGCAGCTTGCCTCCAGCTCCCTAAAGTACCCTCTGCCGTCTTTCCCCGACTGGCGTGCGTTGGTCTTCATGCTCTTGACTTTGGATTTTTTTCAGGGCCAATGAGAACAGATGCTGCTTTCATCCTGCCCCAACACACAACAGACGCAGGTGAACTGAAATCTCAGCTGAGGCTCCTGCTGTCCCATTTCCTTATCCCATTCGACCTGCAGGAGCTAAGGGAATCAGCTAAGGAAATGGAACTTTTTTTCTTGGTATTTCATGTGCTCTTTCTTATTTGCTGTAAAGTTGCATACTGATACTGCCAACAATTGTTTCTGTAGCAATAAGATAAAATAGTAATTGGTGAAATTTAGATTAGCAGATAGGAAGAATTTCCTTGTTATAAGTTCAAGGGGACCCTCCAATAGTGAAGCCACAGAAATTGTAAGATTAGTTTTTCTGCTGAATTTAAAGAAAAAGGCAGCCAGGTGCTGTAGCACACATCTTTAATCCCAGCTACTCAGGAAACAGAGGCAGAAGGATCACAAATTCAAGGCCAGAGGCAGCCTGTGTAATTTAGTGAGATCCTGTCTCAAAATAAAAAATAGAAAAGGGACTAGGTAGGCAGTTTATTGGTAGACCACTTGCCTAGCATGTATAAAGCTCTGGGTTCAACATC
The DNA here is from genome assembly GCA_007922755.1 of Pedetes capensis. Lineage (NCBI taxonomy): Eukaryota > Metazoa > Chordata > Mammalia > Rodentia > Pedetidae > Pedetes > Pedetes capensis. Next base: position 5,451 of record VMDO01011914.1, on the reverse strand, counting down.
TCAATAAAGGAGGAAGAAAAAGTAGCGTACAATCCATAGTAGATGATATAATTTGCCTGGGGGAATTGTTGAGTGTCTAATGTTCTTCAGTTCTTAGAATGTGTTGCAATATTCCTTTTATTGACAAAATGCTTTAAAACAATGAAGTGTGTATTATGTTGTTTTTCTTGTTGTTAGGTGCCATTGAGTCAGGTCCAAGTCATAGTGGCCCTATGTACAACATAATGAAACACTCCAGGACACTCTGCCAGGAACAGGATCTTTTTATGTTTAAGTCCATTGTTGCAGCCACAATGTTTCTTCTTATTCTGAGTCATGCCAAATCAGCAGATGGAAATCTCAGGGGCTTTACTCCATTCCCATCATTAAGGTCAACTCTACTTTGAGAAGACAACTCTTCCCCAGTTTTTTCTTAAATGCCTTCCATCCTGGAGGGCTCATTTCCCAGCACTATATTTGACAGTGCTTCTCTGCTATTCCTAGAGTTTGCAATGGCTAATTATTTCAGGAATGGGCTGCAAGGTCTTTCTCCCTAGTCCATCTTACTCTGGACACTCAGCTGAAACCTGTCCACCATGGGTGGCCCTGCTGTTATTTGAAGTATCGGTGGAATAGCTTTCAGCATCACAGCAACACATTAGCCCACACAGCATGACAAGCTGACAGACATGGGGGGGAGCATATATTGTGTAGTGATAAAGTTACACAGTCTGCTATAGAACAATATGGCACTTAAAAAGAAAACTTCGTTATAAAAAATTGTGTTAAAACTTGTTTCAAAGGAAGAAATAGTTTCTTGCCACTAGGGTTATGGGTACAGAACTTCAGATTTAAAGTAACACTTTTTTTTTTCAGCAAGAGTTTCAATAATTAAGATACTTTGCTAGCTCTAGCTATATACTATTGGCAAGTGTATATATTTGCTAGATAAATATAGTCAACTGGCAAATCAAAAAAGGCAAAACTCTATTCTGAATGTTTTCGAATGCTCTCCACGTAAGAAGTAGCCACTTTCTCTTTTATCACCATTTGCCTGACCTTGAAGTTTCATTTGCATTTGTATTTGTTCCAGCATCTTTTTGCCAGGATTATTTCTATTAGTATGTAGCACGACCTCTTTATCCCCCCTGGAACCAGTGGTATCACGTTCCTATGGCTTCATTGAAGGTGCTGATGTTTAGCTTTTGCCTTTCTTTTCACGTCACCAGCAGCACTGTCTTCACAGAGTGCTTCTGTGGGAGGGCTCTTATTATCACTAAGTACTATGACAGGCAAAGCATAGAATTGGAATACGATGTCATTTAAAGAAAACTCAAAATAATAATAAATTATAGTACAGTAGACTATTATCAATGATAAACAAAAGGACCCAAGGCCAACTAAGCACTCCAGCAAAGCAGCCTTGTTCCTAAAGAACAACTAATATCCTTTACATGGTGAGAGTTCCCATTTTTGATTGTTTTATAACAGTATTATGTGAAATGTTAGCCATGCTCCTGAGATGGTCAGTTACATTACAATGGCTTTTTTGTGTGTAGGAAGAGATCCTGTATTTATGTAGTACTTACTCTGGTACTCTGACACCTTGGAGCAGGGTCCTCAAACTATACCCTGCATTCTACCCCTTGTTTTGCCAAAGTAAAGTTCTGTTGGAATACAGCTGTCTTAATCAGTCAAACTGCTTCAACAAAAATGCCATAAATTAGGTGGGTTATGTTGTTGTTGTTAGGTGCCATGGAGTCGGTATCCGACTCAAAGCGACCCTCATAGGGTTTTCAATGGCTGTTTCGGGATTGCCTTGGGAGTAGGTTGCCACATCCTTCTCCCATAGGTGGCTTATAAGCAACATAAATTTATTTCTCATAGTTTTGGATGTTGAGAAGTCCATGATCAAGGCAGATTCAGTATCTGGGGAGGGCTCACTTTCTAGATCATTGGTAGGAGGGCAAGCGTCTCTCTGGGGCTTCTTTTAAAAGCACTAATACTGCCCATGAGAACTAATCACCTCACAAAAACCCATCTCCTAGTACCATCACCCTGGAGGTTAGGATTTCAATACATGAATTTTATGGAAACACAAATATTCAGATCATAGCAACACTATGCCCACTGATTTATGTGTGGTCTGTGGCCACTCTCACATTCCACTGGGAGAGCTGATAGTTCCAACTGAGGCCCTGTGGTCTGTAAAGGGCAAAATATTTACTATCTAACTGTTTAAGACAAAGTTTGCAACCTAGTCCTGGGCCAGGTAGTCTCACTGAACTGCCTGGCAGGATGGATAAATTCTGAGGCTATGCTGTGGAGTATGTCAGCCACTAGTTGCTTACAGCTGTCAAGAACGTGAAATGTGGATAGTACAACTGAGGAACTAAACTTTCATATTTATTTAATCTTAACTAATAAATAGATTTTTTCTTTTTTCTTTTCTTTTTCTTTTTCTTTCTTTCTTTTCTTTTCTTTCTTTCTTTCTTTTTTTTTTTTTTTTTTTTTTGTGGTACTGGGGATTGAACCCAGGGCCTCACATGTTAGGCAAGTGCTCTACCACTGAGTTGCACCTATAGCTCCTCTCCTTTTGTTTTACTTTTCATTTTTGAGACAAGTTCTCACTAAATTTCTCAGTCTACATCTGGGTTCGAACCTGAAATCCTCCTGCCTCAGCCTCCTGAGTTGCTGGGATTATAAGCAATGGGCCATGGCGCCTGGCCACAACTTAATGTTAAACAGCCGCATGTGACTAGGGGCAACAGCAATGGACAGCCTCAGAAGTACCAGCATTAACTAGAAGAATCTTTAGCTCTATAATTGACAAACTTGCTCACTCATTCCAGAAACCTTTGTTGAGGTCTTATCATGTCCAGTCCTATGGTAGTTTCTTTGTGCATAGGTATATGCATGTGTATTTTACATAGAGCATAACATTTACTGTTTTAATCATTTCAAGTGTACAGTGAAGTAGCATCAAGAGCTTTCACATTATTGGGCAACCATCACTATGTAGTGATGAAATTGTGACACAGAGGGGCCTACATACTAACAGAGGTGCCACCAACAGGGCCTAGGCTCATTCTTGAGAAAGAAAGAGGACATGTTCTTCATTTTTAAAGTGAGAAGTTATATCATAAGAAGCATGGTGGCTTCAGTCTGAACATGAGCTATGAAGGGAGTGGAACACGGTACCTTACACAGATTTCACAGGACCTAGTGTCTGGACTCTTTTCTCTAGCAGCATCCTAGTCAGGCTTCCAAGAGTAGGATTTCTTTAACCCTTTGATTTTATAGTTTACCAGATGGTCAGAAAAAGTGAACACATTCCTAGAAGTGGATAATTTACTTCCCAGTTATATTTAGAGTCCAGCTCAAACTATGTATAAATAAATATGTTAATGTATTTCCAATCTTCAAAGCAGACATGCAGAATGTGTAACACATGTACAGTTATGGTAATGAGCTGAGTACATATGCCACACAGGCATGTCCAGGTAAGGTCCTGTTACTGTCACAGAATCCTGTTTTATGAATCAGTTTGACCCCAGGGCTATTTCAATGACAATCAGTAGCTGGTTTTGAAATTGTCTTGTGATGGTTTAAACAGGAAACATCCCCCATAGGCTCATGTATTTGAATGCTTGGTCCCCTGCTGGTGGTGCTATTTTGGGAAGTCATGGACACTTCGGGAGGTGGGACTTGGCTAGAGAAAGTAGGTCATTGGGAAAAGCTCCTTGGGGTATACTATCCCTGGCCAGTTCCTGTAATACTCTCTCTGTTTCCTGGCCCATCATGATATGCACTGAGCTGCTCCACCATGCCTTCCCCGCCATGATGGTTGGAACCATCTGAAACCATGAGCCAAAAGAAATCAGCCCTCCTTCAAGTCATTATGTCAGGTATTTTGTCATAGCAATGTGAAAAGTAACTAATATGTGCCTACAAGCAGTGACTTTTGCTCTGGGTTCCCCCTCTCTTCTTAATTCTATTTAGGTTTCCCAAAAATTCCAAAGCATCTTCATGGAGCAACAGAGAATGCAAACATTTCCAGACTATGAGGCAGGGGTAGCCAAAGTAAAGAATTTGCATTTGTCAGGACCTGCTGTGACCCTGAAAAAGAAAGCCAACTGGATCTCTTTTATGAAGGTAAGGCAGCTATGATGACAGTCATCTGTCAGTGATGTCAGCAGTGTCACAAGACTTCCCTCCAACCAAGTCTGGCACCTTGGCAACTCCAGGTCTGTCTGGTCCCTATGGTCCCTTCTCTGCAGGACCTTCAGCAAATTGTTCTCTAGGACCAAGGGGAGTTGTCTGCCTGTCTTCAGGGGAGACCACTCACAGAAGCTGGCACTGTGCCCTGGGATCTCCCAACCTCCCGCCTGCCTTGGCTCTGTATTAGCCTTAGGTAGTCACACCTATGTTCCCCGAATGCCTATAACCCTGCTGTATGGGCCCAAACTACCGTCTCATTATTAATAGTCCCAGATACTTGGCAAGAGTAAAGAATGATACCCAAAGGTGTAATTGACTTGTATAAACCAAAACTTTTTGGTTAAAAACAATAATTAGGTATATAAAGACAAGAAGCGCCCCCAGCCCATATTTTTTACTTTTTGAGACAGGGGCTTGCTGGGTTGCACAGACTGCCTCTGATCTCGGGCTTGTGGTCCTCCTGTCTCCGTCCCCCAAGCCGCTAGGATTGCAGGCGTGCACCACCGCACCTGACTAGAGGTGTTTAATAAGTGTGTGCGAGCGTGTATGCATGGTTTTGTTTTGTTTTTGTTTTGATTTTTTTGTTTGTTTGTTTCATGGGGTTTTTGTTTTGTTTTGGTTTGGTTTGGTTTTTTTGTTGTTTTTTGATTTTGTTGTTTTGTATGGGGGTATGAAACCAGGGTCTTGTGCCTATTCGCTTTGTAGGTGCTGGACTGCCACGCTGCGCCCCCAGCCCATATTTTTACTTTTGACACAGGGTCTCTCTGAGTTGCGCAGGCTGCCTGTAATCTTGGGCTTGCGAGCCTCCTGCCTTTGCCCCCAAGCTGCTGGGAATGCAGGTGTATACCACCGCACCTGACTATAAGTGATTTTATACGTGGGTGGGAGCGTGTATGCGTGAGGTTTTTTTTTTTATTATTATTTGCTTCTTTCCTTGTTTTACTCTCTTCCCTCTCTCTATTCTCCTTCTCTTTTTCTTATGCTATATATGCATCCTCGTATTAATTATTTTACCATCAGAGCCCCCACATGTCTGTCAGTTTGCCGTGGGCGCTTGCGTGTTGCGATGAGGCTGAGAGCTCTGCCACTGTAACCTTAGACATGAGCAAGGTTACCCAAGGTGGACAGGTTTTCAGCTGAGCTTCCAGACTAAGACAGACTAGGGAGTAGGACCTGGCGAGCCACTCCCGAAACAACTAGCCATTGAAAACCCTATGGATAGCAAAGAAACACTGTCAGATATAGTGCCTG
>VMDO01011913.1:0-64606 GCA_007922755.1 Pedetes capensis | reverse complement strand
GAAACAAAGTAAACCTTCAAAAAACAGAAAGGGGTAGGATGGATCTGAAGGCCCCACAGTGCAAAGCCCCCCAACAAATAACTCCAAGGACTCTCAATTCTTAGAGATCTCTGATTTGGAATTCAGAGTCATGGTTATAAACATGCTAAGAGAAATTAAAATGAATACTACAAGCACCCTGGAAATCCTTCAAAAGAAGGTATCTCACTTAGAATCCATTCTATCGTCCCAGTTAGAAATGATAAGGAAAAACCAAGCAACTCTCCTTGAAACTCAATCCAAGTTAACTGAATTGAACTCGGCTAAAGAATCCTTTTCATTGAGACTGGATGAATCTGAGCTGAGGATTTCTGATTCTGAAGATGCCATAAATGAACTTAAATACAAATAGTCAGAAATGGAATCAATGATAAAGGTATTTTTAAAAGATTTCCAGGAGAACTCAGATAGAATGAAAAAATGAAACTTAAGAATTCAGGGCATCCCTGAAGGAGAAGAAAGATCCACTGGAGGCCTTCAAGATCTAGTAAAGGATATCCTCAAGGAAAACTTCCCAAAGATAGTATAGGAAATGCATATATACACCACTGAGACATTCAGGACTCCTTTGAAGGCCAATTTAAGTAGATCATCCTCAAGACACATCATTGCTCACATGCTGTCATTAGAGACCAGGGAAGCTATCCTTCAAACAGCAAGACAGAAACCCCTCATTACTTATAAAGCAAAACCTATTAAAATTACTGCAGACTTCTCCATATCAACATTGAAAGCTAGAAAGTAATGGACACAGGTGATTCAAATCCTAAAAAAAAATAATAATAATCTTGAGCCAAGACTAATATATCCAGCAAAATTATCTTTGAAAATATATGAGGAGTATAAGACATTTAATGACATTGATGCTTTTAAATGATATGCAACCACCAAACCAGCACTGGAGAGGATTGTAAATCAACTACCACATCCAGGAGAGTTAAGACAACCCTATAAAGGAAAACAAAGAACTGGTTAGCTGAAATGAGTGCAACCCAAGAAAGGACCAAAGCAAACATGATTCTTAAATCAGTAACAGGTAACAATTGGGTATATAACAATAAATGCTATTCAATAATCACTAATAATGTAAATGGTCTTAAGTCACCAATTAAGAGAAAGAGACTGGCTAATTGGATGAAAAAACACAAACCATCAATATGTGGTATTCAAAAAACAGCTAACTCACAAAGACTGGAATAAACTGAGAGTTAAGGGCTGGAAAAATGTATACCTAGCGGGGGGAGGGAACAAAAGAAAGCAGGTGTTGCAATACTAATTTCAGATAGATTAAATTTCATTCCAAAACTAATTAGAAGAGACAAAGGAGGACATTACATTTTAATACAAGGAACAATCAATCAAGAATCAATGATGCTCTTTAATATTTATGCCCCAAACATAGGGGCACCTAGCTTTATAAGACAAACTTTATGGAATATAAAGAACTTTATTGGACCAGAATCAATAATTATGGGAGACTTCAATACCCCACTTTTATCAAGAGAAAGGTCATCAAAACGAAAAATCAACAGAGAAACGTCAAATATAATCTCCACCTTAAACCAGTTGGATCTCACAGATGTATACAGAATATTTCATCCACATGATGAGGAATACACATTCTTTTCAGCTCGACATGGAACGTTTTCTAAGATAGATCATATGTTAGTCCATAAGAACTCCCTCAACAAATACAAAAAGTAGAAATTATCCTCTGATCCTTATCAGATCACAATGGGATAAAATTGGAGCTCAAGAGCAAGAATAATTCCAGAAACTTTACAAACTCATGGAGACTGAATAAAACACTGCTGAATGACCCATGGATTGTTGATGAAATCAAATTGGAATTTAAAAAATTCCTACAATCAAATGATGATGAAAACACATCATAAAAAAACATATGGGATACAGCAAAGGCAGTTTTAAGAGGGAAGTTTATAGCATTAAGTGCCTCCATCAATAAAATAAAGAAGAGCCAAATAAATGAACTAATGACACATCTTAAGACATTAGAAAACCAACAAAAAATCAAGCCTAAAAGGAACACCCAAAAGGAAATTACAAAAATAAAGGGAGAAATATCTCAATTAGAATCCAAAGAGATAACTCAAAAAAATAATAAGACTAAGAGTGGATTCTTTGAAAAGATTAATAAAATAGACACCCCTCTGGCTAACCTCATCAAAAAGAAAAAGGAAAAATCCAACATAGTACGGGTTATGAAAGGCAACGGATCCATAACCACCGACTTCAACGAAATACAGAAAATATGTGAGGGAGTACTATGAGAGACTGTATTCCCAAAAGTATGAAAATGCAGAAGAAATGGACAAATTTATTAACACATATGACCTACCAAAGCTAATCCCAGAAGACATAACTGACTAAAACAAGCCCATTACTTATACAGAAATAGAAAAGGTAATTAAAAGTCTCCCAACAAAGAAGAGCCCAGGTCCTGATGGATTCACGGCAGAATTTTACCAAACTTTTAAAGAAGATATAAGACCTGTCTTCCTCAAATTATCCCAAAAAAATAGAAAGGGAGGGAACACTCCCAAATTCATTCTATGAAGCTACCATCACCCTGATACCTAAACCAGGAAAAGATTCAGCTAAGATAGAGAATTACAGACCCATCTCCCTTATGAATCTAGACGCAAAAATATTTAATAAAATTCTGGCAAACAGAATCCAGCAGCATATAAAAAAGATCATCTACCATGACCAAGTGGGAATTATACCACAGATGCAAGGCTGGTTTAACATATGGAAATCAATTAATGTAATCCAGCATATCAAGAAACTGGCAAACAAAACCACATGATCATCTCAATTGATGCTGAAAAGGCTTTTGACAATGTTCAACGCCTTTTCATGATAAAAACACTGGAGAAAATAGGTATAACAGGCAAATACCTTAATTTCATAAAAGCCATTTATGACAAACCTACAGCCAACATTATATTAAATGGAGAAAAACTGAAACCATTTCCTCTTAGATCTGGAACAAGACAAGGATGTCCTCTCTCTCCTATTCTATTTAACATAGTAACTGAAGTCCTGGCCAAGGCAATCAGACAAGAGAAAGAAATCAAAGGGATACAGATTGGCAAGGAAGAAGTCAAATTATCCTTATTTGCAAATGATATGATCTTGTACCTGAAAGACCCCAAAACCTCAACAAGAAAACTTCTGGATCAAATTAACTCCTTCAGCAAAGTCGCAGGCTACAAAATTAACACACAAAAATCAATAGCTTTTCTTTACAACAATTCCAAACAGGAAGAGAAGGAAATTTCAGGAAAAATACCATTCATGATAGCCCACCAGAAAATTAAATACCTTGGAATCAATCTAGCCAAAGACCCTTCAGATCTCTACAAACAAAATTTCAAAACATTAAAGAAAGAAATAGCAGAGGACACTGAAAAATGGAAAGACCTCCCCTGCTCCTGGATAGGGAGAATTAATATAGTAAAAATGGCTATCCTACCAAAAGTAATCTGTAGATTTAATGCAATACCCATTAAAATTCCACTGACTGACTTTACAGAAATAGAAAAAATGATCCAAAAATTCATATGGAACCACAAAAGACCACGTATAGCCAAAACATTTTGAAGGTGCAAATGTAATGCAGGTGGAATCACAATCCCTGACTTCAAACTATACTACAGGGCAGTGGTTGCAAAAACAGCTTGGTACTGGCAAAAAATAGGCCCGAAGACATCTGGAACAGAATAGAAGATCCAGAAATACCTCAACACACTTATAGCCACCTTATTTTCAACAAAGGAGCAAAGCAAGTAAACTGGAAAAAGGACAGCCTTTTCAATACATGGTGCTGGGAAACATGGTCACCCGCATGCAGAAAAATGAAAGTGGACCTGCATCTCTCAATATGCATGAGAGTTAAATCAAAATGGATAGAAGATCTCAACATAAAACCAGAAACTTTAAAACTTATAGAAGACAAGATAGGCAATACACTCCATCATATAGGCATAGGAAAGTATTTCCTTAATAGGACTCCAATTGCTCAAGAAATTGCAACAAAAATAGATAAATGGGATGACATGAAATTAAAAAGCTTCTGCACAGCAAAAGAAACAATTAACAGAGTCAAGGAAACCTCTGCTGAATGGGAAAAAAAATCTTCTCATCCTATACATCAGACAAAGATCTAATTACTAGAATTTATAAAGAACTCAAGAAAAAAACTCCCAAAAAACCAAATAATGCAATACACAAATGGGCAAAGGAACTGAGTGGACAGTTCTCAAATGAAGAGGTCTGTAAAGCCATGAAACACATGAAAAAACGCTCAGTATCCCTAGCCATTAGGGAAATGCAAATTAAAACAACTCTGAGATTTCACCTTACACCAGTAAGAATGGCCAAGATCAATAAAACAAATTACAACAAATGCTGGCGAGGTTGCAGTGAAAAAGGAACACTATTACATTGTTGGTGGAGCTGTAAATTGGTCCAGCCACTGTGGAAATCAATATGGAGATATCTTAAAAAGCTGAAAATAGATCTACCGTATGACCCAGCTATAACACTATTGAGAATTTACCCAAAGGAAGATGGGTCATCATACCACCGAGACACCTGCATCTCCATGTTCAATGCTGCATTGGATATGGATCAACCAAAGTGCCCTTGAACAGAAGAATGGGTAAAAAAACTATGGTACATATACACAATGGAATACTACTCAGCAATCAAGAAAAATGAAATAAGGTCATTCACAGCAAAATGGATGGAATTAGAGAAAATTATTTTATGTGAATGAACCCAAGCTCAGAAAGAGAAACACTGCATGTTCTCACTCATATGTGGGAGTTGAATCAAAATTATAAGAAGGAATTATCCTATTCAAAGGTCGTATCAAAATAAAATGAAAAAAAACCTAAGAATGGTGTCAATATAAATGGTCTAGAAAATGCACGCAATTGTTCTGACAAGATAAAAACAAAGTTCACTACAGGAAAAGTTTCTATTTTAAACAGAACTGGAACCCAAGGACATATAGGAAAATATTACCAAGTAAATGATAGGGAAGACTTAGATGGGGAGGGTGTGGGGGGGAAGCATATAAGAGGGTAAGGGGGCACCTACATGAATAATGTACATCAAAATGCATATATGGAAATGTCACAATGAAAAGCATGTCAGAATGAATCACATTAAGGTGTACATTAAAAATGTCCAATAAATAAAAAAAGAAATATACAAGATTATATAGATCTGTAAAAGGAAAGACTGGGTGATCACTCTTTACACTCAGCAACAAATCCAACACAATTGCCAACTTTCCCAAGATGAAAAATCCTTACCACCTCTCAGCTTCCATACTTACTTCTGAAATCTGTGCTGGATGTTCCAAAGGTTGGTCGTGGTTTTATTTAATCTGGAAAACATCTTAGTGATCAAATGGTAAATATCTTTGTTCTTCTGATGATAAACTAAAGATGTGAGGATTTAGGTGAAGCCATGTATATGAAGGATCAAAGCATGAACTTTTATCCTACCTCTACTTCTTGCTAGTAAGATAAACCTGATCAAACTACTCCATTTTCTTAGCTCCAGTGTACTCATTCATAAAATTGACATTATAATACCTCCTTCACAGCATAGTACATTCATCACTGACTGTTTATTGAGTACCTATTTAGTGATAGATGCTGTTCTCGGTACTTGGGATATATCAGGATTATTTTGAGGATTAAATGTGACAATGTATTTAAAGAACTTAGAATCATGGCTGATGACTGATAGATACTCAGCAATTACTAATATTATTATCCAGTGGGAGATGTATGAAAAAAAGTTTCAGCTCTCAAGGTTCATAGTTTTTTAATTCTTTAAGAAAAATGGGGAGGAATGATATAGAAAAATAGTATGTGGTTTGCCCAAGCCTACAGATTCTAAAAGTAATATTAGGTTTGCAAATCTTGTGATTATCTAGGTCATGTTAGGCAGTTTTACAGTTTTATATTACCAATAAAATGCCCCACACTTGAGAAATGTCCCACTAAACAAACAGGTGGAATCTCAGAGATTGCCTAAATTACAAACTACCCATGTTAACTGGTTGTCAGAATCATCCCCTTTGATATACGTTGTTGTTATTGCTGTTAGATACTGTCGAGTACCTATTACAACAGGCAAAACAGTATTGTCAGTGATTCTCTGTAATTCAATGGTTTTCAATGGCTGGTTTTTTTATTTGTTTGTTTTTTGTTTGTTTGTTTGGTTGGTTTTTTTGGGGGAGTGGATTGCTGGGTCCTCCTCCCAAGCCTATAGCACTTGGCATTCCCAGGTGGTCTCCCATCCAAGTACTAACCAGGTCTGACCCTGTTTAGCTTCCAAGATCTGAGAGGATCAGACGCCACAGTGGTATGCCTGCAGGCATTGATATACTTAGTCACCATATATTCTCAAATCTAATCTGCCTTCTTTCAACAGATTTAGGGGACTACAAAATCAGATGCTGGTTAGAATTGCATGTAGATTGGATTTACAGCTGCTGCTCTCAACCTCAAATCCAATCCTCCTGTGACTCTAATCCGTATCTCATTTTGCAGCTCTCTACAATGGTTGAATTGGCAGATTAGATTTGAAAATCTACAGTATTTATATCTTAGCCTGGAGCTAAAATTAATTGGGAACATAGCTATTTCCATTCATAAGCAGTGTCCCACTATTTTCATAACTGCAATGATGTAATAGCATTTTCTTGAGAAAGGAATATAATGCAAATATTTTTAGCTAATGAAAGAAAGGTTTAATTTTGGAATTTCATTGCCAGCATCAACAAACTGTCAGCAACTTTCATGTCTTCGTGGTTGAAGTCCTGTGTGAAATGAATCAGCAAGATATTACTTCCATTTCTATTCTATATGAAATTGAATGCCTCTCCCTCACATTTTTGCCTTCACTAGATTTTAAAAATCTTAATCATTTTCTGCACAAGATGGTGTTATTTTAGTTTTAAATTTTAAAAAGACCAGATAAGGACCCATGGGCATTTCTTACTCTGTGAGACACAATGAGAGCACTTTTTCTTTTCACTGGGACTTTTCTGTAACTGAATGCTCGCTATGGAATTTTAAAATGCGTGAGAACAAACTGACAATCATCTTAGCAGAAATGTTCCCGGCTTTGACTTAAACCACAGAAACAAGTGGATATTCTGGAAGCGCTGTTTGTGAGTCAGGATTGTGGTTCCTCAAAGTGAGAAAGCACTCAGTCAACTTATTTGAGAAATTTGGGTGGGGCGGCAATGATGTAAGTTAGTTGGTTAATGTTTAGCCAATCATTCAAATTCCTACGGATGAAATATACTGGGATAGGACTGATACATAAGCCCCACTTGGTTGATTAGAGCTTATTTCGTAAAAGGCTCCAGCCTTTACATAATTTTAATATTATGGCATTTTTGAAGAACACGGAGTCAAGGGGCATGTATCAATTTTATGTCCATAACTCTCTAACATAACTTTTATGTCCATAACTCTCTAACAAGTGTTATGTCCATAACACTTGTGCTAAGATGAGTGTGGTTTCAGGATTAAGCAGGTGACACATTTCTCAGAGAAAATTTCAGAAGATCCTGAAAACTGCAGAAATGTTCACCCTAGGAGTTAGACGTCTTGCCAGCACAGGGATCACATGTGCTGAAAGATGATGGCTTGCAAAAATAGCTTGCAAAGGAACTCTGAAGTAGCAAGGAATGGTAAGAAGGAAAAAAGCAAGTGTGAGGGAGCCTACATTTGCTTGGTCTTGCCTTTGAAACACAATGTTCTGTAGGAACTGTGAGAAAAACACTAGGGACAAGCTGTTTTAGAAGCCGAAGAGATAGCAACAAACGACTGTGACATTCCTCTGACGCTCTGCAGGAGGGTGTATTCAGGGTCAATTTTCATTATAGCTTCCTGCTATGCTTTGGAAATTGGTATGGACTATCCCAAAGGCCCATGACTGAAAGCTTGGACACTACTGGGAAGCAGAAGACCCTTTAGAAAATATGGACTAGTGGGAAGTCCTTGGGTTATTGAAAGGGTGCTACTGAAGGGGATTGTGGGACCTCAGGTCTCTTCTCTCTATCTCTGCTCCATTTTGAGATGTAATCACTTTCTTGCTCCAACAAGTGCTGCTAACTTTGCCATTCACTGCCCTCAACCAAGGCTCAAACAATGGGGCTGCCCTATCTTGGACTTGAACCCCCAAAACTATAAGCTAAACAAACCTTTCATCTTTATAAAATTAGTTACCTCAAGTGTTTCATTATAGTAATAAAAGGTGACTTAAATATTATTAAATTCATATGGCTTAACATAAAGGAAATTCATGAAGGGAAGTATAGTCTAAACCAAATATAGCAAATATTGATCTTAGAAATTCAATGGTATGATTATTGATCAAAGAAAATCTGTGATTTCTAAAAATAAGTGTTAATAAATATTAATATTAGAGAAAGTCTACAAACTTCTCTTAGTCTTCTAATTCGAACATATGTCCTGCCTTTTATGATGTGGAAAATGTCATAAAATATTTTGGATGTACTAACAACTTCCTGCTTTCTCACTTTAGTAATAGTGGTGATGAGGGAAGTTAAATAGGTGAGTAAAGCTAGATTTTTCATGCTAAATAATACCCATTTATCGCCTTAGACAAAATTCTTCAAATGAAGTATTATGTGGATACATTTTTCAAACTTATAGATTTTCCTCTCAATGACCTAGAGTACTTTGAGTATGAAAACTGAATCACATTCCTATTACTCACTACTGCCATAAGTATTGTCATACTTAATATAGTTGCCTAAAGCTACATAAGGGCTGGGATTTAGCTCAGTTCGTAGAGCGCTGCGCTGCAGTCTCTGAGGTCCCAAGTTCGATTCTCAGCACCACAAAAATGGGAGAAGTACGTGGCAATCCACTCCCAAGGCAATCCTGAAATAGTCAGCCATTGTAAACCCTATGAGGGTCACTATGAGTTGGATACCAACTCGACAGTACCTAACAACAACAACAACAACAACAACAAAGCTATATAAAGAGCTCTTCGGTTACTCTTGGAAATCAAGTAAGTAGTTTGAACTAGATGTAGAGTCAACATTGTTACACACACAGACTACCACCTTTGAGAATACAATTTATGTTCATGTGAGACTCTGCCTCATGTATAATTTCCTCTTGTCAAACAGACTCATGGACTATTATTTTAATGTACACTTTTTCTCTTTTTGTCTATTGCAATCTCTGACCAGCAACATGTAGAGAACTACATTGCAGAAGTTGTTTACTGCTTTGAAAAGACTACTTTAATAACACAAACAGGATATAATGGAAAGTGAAAAGGAGCCATGCCCATCAATACACTAATATCCCATGGTACATAGTTACTAGTGTGACCAGTAGACTATAAATGGCAAAAGTAAAGGTCTTATTTTCTAAATATGTGAGAGGAAAGTAGGTCTGGGAGAAGGAGAACAAAATCATTCTTCATGCCTGGTTGATGACACTTACAGACCAGAGGAATAAACCAGTTTCTTTCTGAGCATCAGAACCCCACACCAAGACCTAATTAGAATCCAGGTGACAGCACTGAAGGCAAATAATGGATGAAGAAGCAAAAATGTAAGTCACTTTTACAGCAGTATTTTATTTTCCCTTGAGAAGTTACACTGATGGATTGAAAAGCGCATTGCTCTACTTTTAATTTAATTTAATAATAGTCTGGTCTTGAAGTTATGAAGTTATTCTAAGCATCCCCATGCAAATTATATGTGCCAGTGAACAGATAGGTGCAACCTGAAGGCCTGAAATTGTTTAAAAGCATTATTTGTACTTGGATGTAGGATGTGTAAAGGCATCACACTTTAAGAGATGAAAAGGGCTTTCTGCATACTTACTACAAATTAGTTGAAGAAAGCAAGTCAGGTTGTTGTTGATGTTAAATGCCCAACTCATAGCTACCCTGTATGCAACAGAACAAAACATTCCCTGACACTGTGCCATGCCTGGCACTATTGTCAGTACCTCTCTGCTATTCATGGGGTTATCAATGGCAGATGGTTTCAGGAGTGGGTTGCCAGGTCTTTCTACCTAGCCTGCAGCATCTGGTATTCCAAGGCAATCTCCCATCCAAGGACTAACCAGGCCAACCTTGCCTAACTTCCAAAGTCAGGCAGGATCAGATGCCAGGGTGCTATTATTACTATTTTTTTTCTTTTCCTTTTAAAACTCCATGAATATAAAGAATTGAACAGAATATATTAGCTACACCACTAACCAAAAATTTATCTAAATAATTCACCCTGTTTGTTCTCACTGATTCAGATTCAAAATTGTCCTCTGATCTAGATTTGTCAACAAGGGGATAAATCTCTGAGAAGCAAATACAAATATAGTTGAGCTCCCTCATTATTTGCGCATTCTATAATTACAAATTTGCCTGCTTGCTAAAATTTATTTGTAACTCCAAGATTGATACACAGAGTGCTCTCACAGTTATTTTGGACATATGTAGAGCGGCAAAAAACTTGAGTCCCATGCATTCTGACGTTCTCAACTGTAACTTAACAAGGCGATGCTCTGCTTTCTTGTTTCAGCTCTTATAAACAAGCGTTCTTTTAATGGTCCATTTATTACCATATTTTGTTTAGATTTATTCTTGTTTTTTGTTTGTCTCATTTTGAGACAAGTTCTTGCTATGTAGCCCAGGTTGCCTTTGAACTCAAGATCCCACTGCCACAGTCTCCTGAGCACTGTAATTACAGGCAACGGCCATAATACCCAACTAACTTTATTTTATTTTATTTTGGCAATAGTGCTATTTAAAATAGTTCCCAAATATAGTGCTGAAGCACAGTTCTGTGGCCTAAATTGTATCCCTCCAGAATTCTTAATCTGAAGCCCTACCTGTACCGCCACCTCCATGTGACTATTAGAAAGAGAGCATTCTATGAGGTGTTTAAGATTAAATGGGATTCTAAGAGTGGAACACTGATCTGATTGCATCATTGTCTTTTAGAAGAGAAAGAGACATCAGATATCTACCTCTCCACCATGTAAATGAGACAGATCAGGAGACCCATCTCTCCTTGGGGTGCTGGGCATGCAATATTATTAACATGCTGTTAAAATCAATACTAGTGTTAATGATAAGGTTTTTCCCCCATTCTTTCTGTAAGCGCTCAATCTGTAAATGGCACAATCTGACTTCCTAATTGGAAGCTCTCCCTTGCTACCTTGGCTGCTTTGAACAAAGAGTTTTTAGTTTAAGCAGCCAGTGGAATCACTGTTATATCAGCACTGGTGGATCTGAATGCTTCATTGATGCTGTCAGAAAACCACAGGACAATTACCACTGCAGCACAACTCTAGCTCCTACAAATGCAGTTCCAGTTTATCTGTTTCAAACAGTTTGCAATTTTCACTGGGCTATTTGCTATCACATGGGCAGGGATGTAGCTCAGTTGTCAGAGCACTGCTCTGTAGTCTCTGAGGTCCCAACCTTGATTTCTAGCACTGCAAACATGGGAGAAGGACATGGCAATCCATTCCCAAGGCAATCCTAAAACAATCAGCCATTGAAAACCCTATGAGGGTTGCTATGAGTAGGATATGACTCAACAGCACCTAACAACCAACAACATTTGCTATCATAAGTCTCAGTGAATTCTAGATGACCCTGTGACCAACCATGGCCCAAAGGGGAGCACTTCACCTGCTAGCCCAGAAAGAGGACTGCTGTGATTAGCGCAAACACAAACGTTCATGTCTGTGATTGGTGCAAAAGGTACCACATTGATTGGGCAAAAGGGACTTTTATGATTTGTGCAAAAAGGACTGCTATAATTGTTTCAAAAGAGACTACTGTGATTGGTGCAAACACAAACTTTCATGTCTGTGATTGGTGTAAATTCTCCTACTCTGGCTATATAAGAAGGGTGTTCAGCTCAATCAACAGAGCTGGCCAGGGGACACATTCTTGTGCTGCCCCCTAGTGTTGCCACATTGTTGTTGTTAGGTGCTATAGAGTTGAATCCCACTCATAACTACCCTACATACAACAGAATGAAACACTCTCTGACACTGCCATACCTGGCATTATTGTCAGTACTTCTCTGCTATTCATAGGGTTTCAATGACAGATTGTTTCAAGAATGAATTGCCAGGTCTTTTTCCCTATCCTGCAGCACCTGGTATTCCCAGGTGGGCTCCCATCCAAGGTCTAACCAGGGTGACTCGCTTACCTACCAAGATCAGATGAGATCAGTTGCAGTAGCAGACATTGCAACATTAGGCCCAATAAAAGGTTTCTCTCGAATAGTTTTTGCCAGCCTGTAGTAGTGTGAGCTGAGCTGATAATAGGAAGAAAGAAACAGTGAAGACAGCAGAAGAGTGGTGATCATAATGTCAAAAACCAGCTGAGACAGCAGAGCAGCCAGACTGCTGAGCTGCAAAGCTGCAAAATGGCTGACTGTCTGACAGCTAAAGAAGAGGTGAGGCTGTAAGACCAGCAAACAGCAGCCGCAAAAGCAGCAGCAGCAGAAAGCTTTACAGCTATGATGGCTGCCTCCCATATGGCAGTAACAGTGATAGCAGCCAAAGTAATAAGCAGCAGCTAAACAGTTCAAGAGAGCAACTAGAGCAAGAGGGATAGTGTAAGAGAGAGAAAAGTCTGGAAAAAGCCAGAAAAGAGGCAGGCCCTGGTCACTGGAAAAATTCCAGAGAGCTGCTAAGTCTTTAGGACCAAAAGTCTCATTCTCCTAGACCCAGAATCCATAACACTAGCCACTGTTTAGGACTGAGGAATCCCAACACATAGTCCTACCTGGAAGCTGCAACACCAGCTGCTGTCGAGGGCTGAGGAACTCTGATATATAGCCCTTCCACCAGAAACTGCTAGCAAATTCTACCAACAGAGGCTGAAAAATCTCAATCACCTCAGCCTCCATAAGATATAGCACTTATTGGCCTAGAAGTCCCCACCTCTTGGGCCTATGTAGAAGTTGTAATGCTTCAAAGGCTGAACAATCTCCACATCCTTGGTCTACATGACAGTGTAACAATAGAAGGAACCACTTTCTGCTGCTGCTCCTGCTTCTCTGTTGTCACTGTTCACTGCTGTCAAATGCTCAGGGATATAGATAATGCCAAAGACCCATATTTAAAGAGCTTCTCCTTGCCTACCCATGATTTCTATCCAGGTAGAGAAAAAGGATCCTAGCCAGGTGATTCATGACATGACACAGAGAGAAGGTGATCATCTACAAGGCAAGAAAAAAGCCCTTGCCAGGACCAAAGCCTAAGGGAATCTTGACTTTCCAGTCTGCACAACTGTGAGCAAGTTAATGTTTTTCATTTAAGCCATTCAGTCTATGGCAATTTGTTACAGTGGGTCAAGCCCACTAAGACATACTGAGTAGTGTTCCTAATTATAATAGATGTAATGAATATCTTCTTTATGATTCTATACATATGAATCTGTAAACATTTGGAACTAATCTGTAGGGATACGGCTAAGAGGCAGAATTGAAAAATGTTCTTTATCTTGATTTTGAGGGTCAATTTTATATATATATATATGTTGAAATTCATTGAATTATATGCTGCAAATAGATATTTATTATTCTAAAAAGTTGATGACAAAAGACAAAAAATATGAACCTTCATTTGTTAGTACTTTTTTTCAGTCCTGGGGCATTGAACCCAGGGCCTCCAGCATGCTAGGCAAGTGCCACACACCCAGCTCCTTTTTCTACTTGTTATCTTGAGACAAGATTTTACGAACTTTGCACAGGCTGCTTCTGGCCTCAGAATTGCAATTCTCCAGCCTCAGCTTCCCAAGTCACTGGGATTATAGGCACATGAGCCCAGCTGTTGGTACTTATTTTATACCTTGAATTATTATTTGCTAATAATTAATAAACCATATGTCAGGTATAGTAATAAATGCTTTTCAAGTATAAACATTTTTATAAAGCTGGTAAAGAATTCTATTACTTGAAGGTTTACAGAGTGCTCTCCCAACAGAACATTAAAATGTAGCCTAAACAAATGTTTTTATCCTCACTTTAAAAGTAAAAAATGTGAAACACGGTGAGGTTAAGTACTTTGGGCATGGTCAACCAAATACTTAGTAGATTTGGAAATCTAACCCTATCCTTTGGTCTGCTAACATCTCCACATAATCTTTTTTGAATTGCATAAATGCCTGTTTTTGAATAATTTTCAAATTTGGAAATTGATATTTTCTTTGTTCTGATACTTTTAGAAAAAGAGGCTGGGGTAGTTGACTCATCACTACTTAACTTTGACTCATTTCACTGCAGCAATGGATTGTAAACCACTAGTCCATTAGCAGTCCACACTGGAGAGAACACTACTTCCTGTAGACCAGGTTTCTCTTAGGTAGTTAATGATCCTGAAGCCAACATCCACCAAGGTTATAACTCAGGGAACTTTCCCAAACACCCAACTCGTTAAGAAGAATTTCTTCCCCTCCAAGTTCCATGTGAACTCCTACCTTGTCCAGCACATTGCATCATGCCCTAAAGGCAACAGAGGAGTGAGCTGACCCATCACATTCTCGCTGTAAATTTAGTTCAAGCCATGAGATTATTTCTCCTGGGAAAAGTGTTTCACACCCCTCAAGCAACCCCCTGGACATTTCAAATATTTTTCTCCTTCTATGAGCACTTTCTATTTAAGACCAAGCAAGAAAATCTCTTTTCTCAGCTGGATATTTTGCTTATTGTTGTGCGTTTGCTGTTAGTAATAAGTAGAGGAGATTTCTCTCTTTGTGTATGTTTGTGTGGATGTAGGTGTACCTGTTTGTGAAAGAGAGACAGGATGGGAAGGAGAGAGAAAGATGAAGGTAGAGAAAGAAAGAGAAAGACAAGAGCCAGTTAAAATATAAGCCTGCAGCCACAGCCCTGTGGCATCCAATTCTGTCAGATCTTGGAAGCTAAGCACGGTCAGGCCTGGTTAGTCCTTGGATGGGAGACCGCCTGGGAACACCAGGTGCTGTAGGCTTGGGAGAAGGACCCAGCAACCCCCTCCCAAAAATCAATCCGTCATTGAAAACCCTATGAACAACAGAGAAGCACTGAAAATAGTGTTTCTCTTGTTGCATGTAGGGTCACTATGAGTCAGATACCAACTCGACAACACCTAATAACAACAACAAGTTAAAATATATGTCTATTATCTAGATATGCTGTGGAATGATTTCTTTTCTGTGCCAATTGAGAATGCTTTCAGAATGTTCTTTCCTTCTGAGATATTTTAGGAGGGGCTTAGAAAGTAATTTACCTTAGAAAATAATGCATATACTCACCTTTAAATATATAATTTTATGGAAACTTGCATTTCTAACAAATAATCTTTGTGGCATATATAACTGTAAGATATCTTCACATAATGTGGCAAGCAGAAAATGTCTCCCTTCCCAAGATCTCCAGATCCTCATCTTCAGAACCTATGAAAAGAGACTTTGCAAATATGATGAAATTAAGCATGTTGAGATGGGGAGATTTTCCTGGAGCATGGAGGGAAGGCATTGACTATCTTCACAGGGGTCCTTACAAATAAAAGGGAGGCAGGAAGACTCAGAGGCAAATTTAAAGATGTTGAGCCCTTGACTCTTACATGGAGAAAAGACCATAAACCAAGAGGGCAGACTATCTGCAGTAGCTGGAAGAGAAGGAAGAATGGGTTTGCCCGACAGCCTCTAGAAGGCACACAATCCTGCTAACACCTTGATTTTTGCCCAGGGAGGCTTTTGCACTCCAGAATGATAAAACCATACATTTATATTATGTTAAGCCAGTAAACTTGTGGTCGTTTGTTACAGCAGCCATAGGAAACTGTTACCCATGGAATGGATGTGCAAAGCCCTTTGACCTCTTTACTTCACACTCCAGTTCATAAATAAGCCTCTGTTCTGCAGTCTGAATGTCTTGGAATTCCAACTGATGGAAAGATGGGATGCCTGCACCCACTTTTAAGACCGTATGAAAGGGTCGTCCTTCTGAGAATTTCTCAAGTTTGAGACTGTTTTCCAGAAGTGTCCTTTGATAGCTTCTCGGTTCTCAGGGTCAGTTTGCATTTCCAGCACAGGTTAAGTGCTTAGCAAATAGTTATTGAGTTAATGGAGAAAATGACTTCCTGTGGATAATTTGTAAAAAATGACTGGGTGATGACTAAAACATGCTCTCCATTAGCTGGTCCAAGTCTGAGTAGCACATATAATTCCTGAGGAGTAAGACAGAACATACTATTGAAGACATGCAAGTTGAATAAGGAGTGATTTGCATGTTAAGTCTCTATGTTTTTGGGAAAAAATAGCATAAAGATGAAGGGACATTGGAAAGCCACAGCCTGCAGTGATTGAGGCCACAGGCTCTGACATCAAACTGTGCTCATTATAACACCGAATCCTTTGTTTCTAAGTTGTGAGGCTCCCAGAAAGTTCCTCAACATCTATGCCTCAGATGGATCATATACTAAGTGAAGAAAGCAGTGTACCTACCACAGAAGATCACTGTGAGAGAAGAAAGCAAGCAAACACACAGGAAGCTCTGGATTCTTCTGGGAGGGTAAGTCCCCTCGAGGTGAAATTGAGTCTCTTAGACAGCCGAGAAAGTGATTTTAGTCTTACAACCACAACAAAAGAAGTTGTGCATTGGATGCTGCAGATACACTTCTTCATTAAAACTTTTGCATACAGCAAGGGGTCGAGGCACATACCTGTAATCCCAGGCCTCAGGAGGCTGAGGCTGGAGGACTGTGAGTTGGGCTGAAAAAAAAAAAATCCCTTGCATAGAGCTACTCTTGGACATTAAAACAATATTAGTACTTTGATCACTTAGAGTTTTTTTCTTATTTACTCTCTCCCATAGAAGGACCTGACAATCCTCTCCTGCAACAATCCACTCTTGAAAATGCTATGAATAGCAGGGAAGAACTGATAATGGTAGTGGGCATGGCAGAGTGTCCAGTAGCATTTCATTCTGTTGTACACGGGGTCACTATGAACTGGATCTGACCCAATATTACCTAACAACAACAACAACAACAACCCTCTCCCATACACACATTGACTTTTGAAGACTGTTCCTCTAGTCAAAGTCACAGGCCTGCTTTACTGATCTCCTTGGCAAAGGGAAAGGAAAAGCAATATGAAATTCATCGCTGGCCTCGGCTTAGGAATCCTATTTGCAAAGTGTTTAAAAGAAAATAATCATCACAAATACTGGCTGTTGTTCAGTGGCTGCTTGCCTGCTGCATGAGGTCGAGAGACCACTGCTCCAGCTGTCTGCATGGTGCTGCAGCTGCTGAGCACAGCTGCAGCAGGTACCACTGGCATTGCTCATAAGATGACTATTTAGATTTGCCATTGGTGAAATGCAGTGCTTCCTTCTATATCCTTCTAACTCTGTTTTTAAAGAAATATTATTGCAGCATGAATTGCATAAAATATGCAGATTTTAAGGGTTTACTTGGATAGATTTTGACAATTGTATACATCACTTAATCACCATCCAAAACAATATATACAACATTTTCATCAGCCTAGAAAGTCCCTTCCTACCCATTACCAGTCAGCAGAACCTGCCCCAAAGTTAATCATTTCATATTTTCTATTATCTTAAAATGATTGCATTCTTTGTGGATCTCAGATAAGTGGAGTCATATAAATAAGTTCTTTTGTGTCTGGCTTCTTTTATGCAAGCAAATGCTTATGAAAGCCACTCTCATTGTTGCATGTATCAGTGGCTTATTCATTTTTGTTGGTGAGTAGTATTCTGCTATGTTTTGGTGCTGGAATGTACCCCAAAGGCCCATGTATTAAAGTCTTTGTCTCCAGAGTGACACCATTGGAAGGTTTTAGGTCACTGGAGGTGTGCCTTTGGAGGAGATGGTGGGACACTTGTCTCTTCTTCTTCCATCTCCTTTTGTGTCCCAGCCACGTGGTGAACAACTTTGCCATACCACACGCTCATACTATGTATAATGTGCTGCCCCCACTGAGTCTGCCCAGTCATAGAATCTCTAAGATTGTGAGCCAATATAAACCTTTTCTCTTTATAAGCTGATTGTCTCAGGCATTTGTTACAGTAACAGAAAGCTGACTTTCACATATTCCTTTATATGAAGATGATCCATTTTTTTCTTAATAGTAATTTGATTTGCTTCCAAAGTTACTTGCTAAAGATGTTATGTAGACCTACGTGCTCAATTCTCTTCAGCAAATGTCTGACTGAAGATGGAACCTAGGCCTAACTTCAAAAGCTAAAACTATGAATCTTCTAAAAGCAATCATAGGAAAGTAGCTTCAATACATTAAGGGAGGCAAAGATTTCTGAGATACAAAGAGCACTAACCAGAAAAGTACAGAGATGATAAATTGACTTAGTCAGATGAAAATAATCTCTTTATCTGAAGATATCATTGAGGAAACATAACCAAGCCAATAAGAAAAGAAAATTGCAATTGGGACTGCTAAGAAGGAATTTTTGTCCAGGATATATATGATGAGCAGCACTGATATACTCCATCAGCTGCAGGATCTTTGTTTTTTGATTTAGTTATTATCAGAGAATATTGCCTATACTTGTCATTCTCTTTAGATTTGGAATATCTATGTATCTATCTAACTAATGCATGCAAATACTAAAGAGAAAAAGACACAGTAAAGAAAGGGATAAAACACTAGAAGAGGCAAAATTCAAAATTAGTTTTTGTTACAGGACTTGAATTACCTTCTGATGGTGTGATATTGGCAAAAGGACATAAAATAAATGTAGGAAACAGAACAAAATGTCCAGGCATAAACTCAGACACATATTTAACTTGTTGTTGTTAGTTGTTAGGTGCCATTGAGTCGGTATCCGACTCATAGCAACCCTCATAGGGTTTTCAATAGCTATCTGTGTAGGGATTGCCTTGGAAGTGGATTGCCAGGTCCTTCTCCCATTTTTGCAGTGCTGGGAATAGAACTTGGGACCTCAGAGACTGCAGCCCAGTGCTCTACCAACTGAGCTACATCCCAGCCCTATATTTAACTTACTTCCTTTTAATCCACTCTTTTACTGCCTCACCATCTCTTCAGCACACAGGTTCTCACTGTTCCTGTGTTCTCCTCCCACAATGTAGTAACAAGGGCTGCAAATTCTCCACTTTCCTCTAACTATGTTCTTTTCCACTAGAGGGCATGTTATCAACCACATATTAAGAAATAATGTCTTCTCAACCAGGCAGGCCTTTAATCCCAGCAACTCAGGAGGCAGAGTCAGGAGGATCACAAGTTCGAGGCCTGAGGCAGTCTGTGTAATTTAGCAAGACCTTGTCTCAAAATACAAAATAAAAAAAAATTGGCTGGGGGTGTGGCCCAGTGGTTAAGTGCTTGCAAAAAAACATGCACGAGATCTCTGGTTCAACTCCTCAGTGAAAAAAAAGAGAGAGAAAGAGAAAGGGAGGAGAGAGAAAGACAGAGAGGAAAGAGAGAGAAAGAAAGAGAAAGAAAAAAAAGAAAGAGAAAGAAAAGAAAGAGAGAAAAAAGAAAAAGAAAGAAAGGAAGGAAGGAAGGAAGAAGGAAAGAAGGAAGGAAGAAAGGAAGGAAGGAAGGAAGGAGAAAGAAAGAAAGAAAAATGTCTTCTCACCAAAATGACACATAACATGGTACACTTTGCTAGTAACTTAATTTTTTTGTAAAAGGACGACATATCTGTTAATACAAATATTCTTCTGGATGTTGGTTAAGGAAATAAGATTGAAGGAAATAAGCATTGTAAGAATGGAAGATTTCATTAAAAAGGGGATAAGAACTATCTCAGGCACAGCTTGTGAAACTCCACACAGGGCATCCCGTGTCTCTACCTGTCTATGGAAAGTTTGCTATTTCTAAATAACTGCAGCCTTAGACATCTCACTAGAAATGATAGGAAACATGAAGTACACTACTTTATATCAAACAAGACCTGTATAAGCCAGTCTTTATTAATATTACGCTTACTTAAATAGCTTTAATGTGTGGTCAGTAATGTGGTATATTCAGCTGGTTAATCCGCTTTTTAATTACATTGTGTTCAGTCAGGTATTAAAAATGAGAGTAAGGCACAGTACTCAGTAATAACTGGGAAAATGATAATCTGACTACAGGTTATAAATTCATAAATTGAATACTTCAGGGTCATTTTGTACAAGTATTATACATCTTGACTTTGGAAATTATTTTCAGTTCTGTGGATTACTTCCAATAATATGAATCAAAGGGGAAAACCATTACTGGAAGGGATAGTGTGTGTTCAAATGGTTTCATTTGTAAAACTAAAGGAAAGAAATCTAACTGAAAGCTTTTCATGCATTTTTCTAAGATGTTCTTTAAGAAATTTGCTTTTATGCTCTAAATTTTATTGCCCTCATTTAGCAGTCTGGTGTCAATATATTTTTAAAAATTATACAAATAAAAGTAAAGACAGAAGGAAAAAGGAACAAAGAAGGAAAGAAAGAAGGAAGGAAGGAAAGAATGAAGGACTGAAAGACCTCAACTTGTCCTTTCAGAGACAGATAATTATATCTACCAGCTAGAACATTAAGAAGTGTATTAGGCAGGAAGGGTACTTTAAAAAATAACACAATTTTAAAAATCATGAAAACCATTATGTTATATGCTAATCAAAATTTTAAGAAATCATCCAGAAGTGTTTTAAGAAGACACCCAAGAGGAAAAGAAAACACAACAGAGCCAAAGCAAACCATGAGAATGATACTGTTGAGGCTTTTAGACTAGAGGGTCATCATTCCCACGTGCGCACTAGACCAACAGTTACACCCACTCGGGGCAGGGGAACAATCTCACTCCAAACACAAAATGGAACCAAAAAAACATGTTTTTGGTTTAAGCATAAAATTTTCTCCCATAGAGAAAGAAAACTACTGCAGACAAGCAAAGATATACTATACACTGATCCATTCACTAGATACTTATACATATATTACACATTTTCAAATAACATGACAACCCTTTATAGCAGGTACTATTGTAGATTTATTTCATAATTTTCATTTACTCATTCATTTATTAATGATGAAGATCTCAAATTTGAGAGATGTTGAAGAATATTAACAGTCACAGCCATAGTCCACACAGAAATTCGAGCCTAAGTTTGAATTAACCTAACTCAAATCCCTTGGGCTAGGATTTAGCTCAGTTGGTAGAGCGCCGATCTGCAGTCTCTGAGGTCCCCAGTTCAATTTCTGGCACCGCAAAAATGGGAGAAGGATGAGGCAACCCACTCCCAAGACAATCCTGAAATAATCTGCCATTGAAAACCCTATGAGGGTCGCTATGAGTCGGATACAAGTCGACAGCACCTAACAACAACAACAAATCCCTTATTTCTCCCACTATCTAAGACAATATTGAGTGTTTAAAGACACAGTATCAGGGGCAGGATTCCTGGTTGTACCTTTTGTTTATTTTTCAATTTGAACAAGTCATTTGCTCTCCCTAAAAAATTACATTTATCATATGTATATCGTTGTTGTTGCCTGCAGCTGTAGCCCTGTGGCATCCGATCCCGTCAGATCTCGGAAGCTAAGCAGGGTCAGGCCTGGTTAGTACCTGGATGGGAGATGGCCAGGGAACACCAGAAGCTGTAGGCTTGGGAGAAGGACCTGGCAACCCCCTCCCAAAAATCAGTCTGCCATTGAAAACCCTATGAACAGCAGAGAAGCACTGACCATAGTGTTTCGCCTGTTGTATGTAGGGTCGCTATGAGTCGGATACCAACTCGACGGCATCTAACAACAACAACAACAACAACATCGTTGTTGTTAGGTGAAGTTGAGTTGAGCCTGACTCATAGAGACCCTATGTACAACAGAATGAAACGCTCCCCAATAATGTGTCATACTATGTCAGTGTCTCTCTGCTATCCAGAGTTTCCAATGGTGGATTGTTTGGGGATTGGATTGCCAAGTCCTTCTCCTTGGCCTGCAGGACCTGGTATTCCCAGGAGGTCTCCCATTCAAGGACTAACCAGGCTGACCCTACTGAGCTTCTGAGATCAAATGGGACTGGATGCCAGGGTGCTATGTCTGCAGACACATGTCCATTAGAAAAAAAAAAAAAAAAAAAAAAACTCTGTCACATAAGGCAGTTATGAGGATTGAAAGTGTCAATACATGTAGAGCTCTGATAAGAATTCCAAACATAGGAGCTCAACATATGCTTGTAGTATTTATGACAGGGTATGAATTCTGTTATGTATGTATGTGTGTATATATCCACTTAGCAGATTGTGGTAATTTCTGAATATCTTTTAAGTGAATTAAATAGTAGTATATGTCCCCTGGAGAGAGAAACCTTAGTTAATTATTTATATCATACAGTAAGATTTTTTTAGAGAGAGAAGAACTATGCCCATGAGATAGTAGAAAATGTGATCATGATTCCATTCTGACTGGGTAAGCGATAGCCTGAATCATGCCTAGTTACCCAATTAGCCACCACCATCAAAACTATAGTTGCTATCTTGGCATAATTGTTCATTTTTTTTTGTAGGAACATATGGAGTAACTGTAGACAGCACTGCCTGACAATTAAAATCTGAATGATCATAGTGCTTCAAGATGTCTACTCTCTAATTAGAAAAGTGATTGAAGAGGCACAATTTGCAAGTTTGTTAGGATTAGACATCAACTAGTATTGTGTTCTTTGACAGTGAAACTTATGGAGACATTTTCTCTTAAAAATATTAATGTTTCATCATCTGCTTCATAGGATTGAACACAAATATTAAACATTTCTTTCTTTTTATTAAGATCTTAGCCCCAAAACATGGCTACATATTATTTGTACAGCACAATGTAAGTTCCTATTTTTGTTGTTGTTAGGTGCCGTCAAGTCAAGTCTGACTCATAGCAACCCTGTGTACAGCAGATCAAAGCAATCACCAATTCTGTGCCAGGCACATAATCTTATTTATGTTTAAGCCCATTGTTGCAGACGCCATGTCAATCCATCTGGTGGAGGATTTTCCTTTTTTTTTTTTTTTTTTTCTTTTCTTTTCTGACCTGCAACTCTCCCAAACATGATGTCTTTCTCCAGGGATTGGTCTCTCCTGAGTACATGTCCAAAATATGTAAGACACAGTCTGGCCATTCAAGGAGCACTCTGGTTGCACTTCTTCTAGGACAGGTCTTTTGGTTCTTTTGGCAGTCCATGGATGTTCAATAGACATCTCCAGCACCATAATTCAAAAGCATCAGTTCTTTTCCTGTCTCTCTTGTTCAGTGTCCAGCTTTCACAACCAAATAATATGACTGAAAACACCATGGTATGAGTCAGGTGCACCTTCATCTTCAGTGTGACATCTTTACTTTTCAATACTCTAAAGAGATCTTTTGCCACAGCCTTTCCTAGAGCAATGCGTCTTTTGATTTCTTGACTGCTGCTTTCACGGGTGTTGATTATAGAGCCAAGCAAAGCAAAATCATGGACAACCTCAATCTTTTCTCCATTTATTGTGAAGTTGCGTACTGACCAAGGAATAAGGATTTTTGTTTAGTTGATGTTCAGTCGCAATCCATACTGAAGGCTATGATCTTTGATCTTCATCAGTAAATGTTTTAAATCCTTCTTAGGGAAACTTTTTTCCAATAAACGCAGACCTTCCTCAATCACAGCTTTCTCTTCATTTTTGCCCTTTACCTAAACCTTCCTCCTTCTTATTTCAGAGCATTAAGATGGCAGAGACAACATTTTAGATTTTCTACTTATCTTTAAAGTTCTCCATAGAATGTTAGGTAGGTAAGGTGTTAGGAATGTATATTTAATGACCTTGCCACATTATTACATTTTAACTTTGACCTTTTGTTTCACCTTTTTTCCCTTTGAAAAAAAATCTTCACATTCTCTTTTATACCTCCAGCTTGATTCTTCTTTGAGTTTCTCAAATATTCTCCCATTAGACCAAAACACACATCTATGATCCTTAATACTATCATCAAAAAGCTCTTCAAAGTGAAGTAGTACATTAGCTATTTCATTCATTCCTTCATTCATTGACAAAGAGTGGACGTGTACTACTTGCCAGGATCTCTACTTCAGATTCTGAAAGTACCTCAGCAAACAAAACAAAAGCAAGTCGTGCCTTCATACTGTGAGAAAATAATACATCAACAGATCTAGCTATATGAGGGAGAAAATAGAGAAGACTAGATGGGAGAGGAGAAGAATAAGAATGGCTCCTTTGAAAGAAAAATTTTTGACCCCAAGTCTAAAGGATGAGAAGAGCCCACCCTGAGAATTATCTGTATTTGATAGAGAAGTAGCATACAATGAAAAACCTTAGTTGGGGAGAAAATGACAGTTTGGGGGTAAAAAAAGAAAAAGAAAAGGAAAATAAAGGAAAAAGAAGAGAAAAGAGAACAAACAGATAACTGAAGTGCTTAGAATGTGGTCAGCAAGGTTGGGAGGGTGTACGAGTTCAGAGTTCTTTGTTGCAGTGATGAGAATCCACTCTAAACCACACTCAAGAAATGATCAAAGAGCCCGGTGCCTTGGTGCATGCCCGGAATCCTAGCAATTTAGGAGGCTGAAGCAGGGGGATTACAAGTTTGAGGCCAGAGGTAACCTGTGCAGCTTAGATCCTGTCTGAAAATAAAAAATAAAATAGTGGCTGGGAGCAGCTCAGTAGTAAAGCACTTGGCTAGCATGCAAAAATTCCAGGATTTAACCACCACTACTAAAAAAAAAGTGATCAGAAAGTACTAGAAAGTACAAAGGATCCCCAAGAAGCTACAGGGTGAGTCCCAGCAGTTTACAGAGCTCAGGAACTGCATGGGGTTATCCTACTGAGAATATCACTATCACCACTGCTGAGCACATACATTGTAGCTTTGAGTTTGGATACAGAGCTCCCAAAACTCTGCCACCATTCCCATAAAGGATGATTTCTGCACTGTATCTACTCTGTCTAGTGCCTCTAGTCAAATCAAGTCTCACTCAGTTTTCTGATTAGCTAAACCAGGTTCCTCTGGCCAGACAAAAGGAAGGCTAAGAGGGAGTGTTTTGACTTTGAACTAAAGAACAAGCCATCGACTGTGTCCCATAGAAAGGGTGTTCAAAAGATGCTAGATCACAAAACGCATGATAAATATCCACTAGACCACAAAAAGGGTTGGGATTTAGCTCAGTTGGTAGGGCGCTGCGCTACAGTCTCGGAGGTCCCGAGTTCAATTCCTAGCACCACAAAAATGGGAGAAGGGCCTGGCATTCCACTCCCAAGCAATCCCGAAACAGTCAGCCATTGAAAACCCTATGAGGGTCAGTATGAGTCGGATACTGACTCGATGGCACCTAACAACAAGAAGACCACAAAAAAGCTCCTGGTTTTAAAATGTTAGTAGGCCAAAGATATTAAATGATATAATTCCCATTATGTCTTCTCCAAATACTTGAAAGAACAAAGAAAAAAGAAAGAATAAAAAGGAAAGAATGAGAAAGAGAGAAAAAGAGAGAAAGAGAGAAAGAGAGAGAGAGAGAGAGAAAGAGAAAGAGAGAAAGAAAGAAGGAGAGAAAGAAAGAGAGAGAGAGAAAGACAGACAGACTTTCTTTGACTGCTGGAGCAGTCAAATACATTTTCTCCCTCCTTCCCTCCCTCTCTCTTTCCAGCATCACAGAATTAGTGTGTAAACAAGAGTATCAGTATCACTGATGTGTGGCTTGATTTATGGAGTCTCTGAAAGACATTTAATCAGCAGGGATGTCTCTACAGAGCAAGGCCTATGTGCCACCAGGTTGAATCTTGTTAGCATGAACAACCAGAAGTGACACTTACCCCTTGAGAATTAGTACATCACTTCTGTGGAACTTTGAAGTGGAGAAAATTGGCCACCGAAAATAAACATGGATTATGAAGAGGTTGGGAGAAAATGAATGGTTCTCAAAACTGTGGTTCAGATCTGTGTGTGTGTGTGTGTGTGTTGTGTGTAACCCAAGCCCTGGTGCATGCTAGGCAAGTGCTCTACCATTGAGCTTCATTCCCAGATTGATCATTCAAATCTTAAACTCCTATCTTGCAACTACCACATTGCTAAGAAAAGCTGTTGGTGGTGGTGGTAGGTACCTTTGAGTGGGGTTCGACCCATAGTGACCCTGTGTACAACAAAATGAAACACTCCCCGACACTGTGCCATGCCTGGTACTCTGTCAGTGCTTCTCTGCTGTTCATAGGGTTTTCAATGGCTGATTATTTGGGGATTGTTTCAGGAGTGGGGCTGCCAGGTCCTTCTCCCATTTTTGCACTGCTGGGAATCGAACCCAGGACCTCAGACAGCAGAAAGCGACACTCTACCAATAGAACTAACCCCCCAGCCCTGCTAACAAAGCTAAAGCCATTTCAAGATGAACTTGAGATTGGAGAGACGTTAAAATTTATCAAATATACACAAAAAGAAGCTTCATCTTCCTGAATTTTAAGAGTATTATGTTTGTAAATTAATGCAGTCAATTTCATGTGATCAGATAAATGCTCAGTCAGATGATATACTGAAGCAAAAAAGTTGACATTTTTAGGACTTCCTTGAATTCTCTGTATTAAAGAATGAAATATTTTCCAAAACTCCATTTTGCTTCTGGATAGGAAATAGTTAAACTCCATTCATCCGACATAAATGTCTACTTTTTATAAGCAAAGCGGTTTGCTATTTCAAGGCAATAAAGGGGAAATCTGCCTGTGGATCTGAATAACATGGGGAAATGTACTAAAATAAACACTCAGGGTTCCGCTGCAAGATACTGATTCATTATTATCTCTTAGGGGCCCAGGGGTCCCAAACATCTAATGCAAGCGTCAGTAATTGGGTATTATTGCAATCTGTCCCCAGGCAGATCTCTGTGAAGTCACATGGTTTTCATCTCACCTGAGATGTAAGATGGAAGAGCAGTTATAGAAATAGGACCCGGGCATTCTGAAAAGCCACTTCAATAGGTCACTAACCAAAGGACAGAATGGAAATTGATCTCCCTGGGAAGATCCATTGGAAATCCCTCCCTAAAGCCCCCACAGCTCTAATAACTGAATCACACAGGAAAAGGTTTCCGGCAATCTTCAAGGGACCTAGATGGCACTAATAATAATATGCAATGTTAGTTTACATTTACTCGGAGATTTCACAAGTAGTCATTCCAGACCTTTCTGAGAAGCTGTGTCTCTAGACTACTCCTAAGGAATTGCATCTAATGACTTCAAGCACTAATTGCAACAGAGAATAAATTCCATGGCCTAAGTCAAATTTACTACAGATCCTCTATTAGTTTTTGTATGTTATCCAAAAGAAAAGGGGGGGAGAAAAATTGGAGATTGGCAATGTAGTCAAGGCCACAGAAAATTGTGCAAATACCTTTGTTCTGTTCCCCTTTAACCTTCATTTTAGGTGCTGCACACAACAGAAAGTGAAATTGTGACGACGCTTCTGCTTGGAAAATCTGCTCAAACCTTCAAAAATCTGCTCAACCTTCCCTGTTGGTCTTGTTTTGTTTTATTTTGTTTGCAGCACTGGAGGGTCAAACCCAGGGCATCTCGCCTGCCAGGCAAATGCTCTACCATTGAGCTATCCTCGCAGCAACTTTTTTACTTTTTATTTTGAGACAAGTTCTCACTAAATTGCACAGGCTGCCTCTGACTTCAAACTCGTGAACCTCTTGTCTCAGTCTCTTGAGTGGCTGGGATTGTGGGCATGTGCCACAGTGCCCACCTCAAGACACATCCTTTACTTAAACTGTGTAACTTACCATTGACTTTGTTTCTATTTGGCATGGTGTTTTCCTTGCATTCTTTTAAGATATTTAAAATAGAGCCAGGTGCAGTGGCACATGCCTGTAATCCCAGCGGCTTGGGAGGCGGAGGCAGGAGAATCGCCAGTTTGAGACCAGAGGCAGTCTGCGTAATTTAGCGAGACCGTGTCTCAAAAAAGTAAAAAAAAAAAAAAAAAAAAAAAAAAAAAAAAAAAAAAAAAAAAAAAAAAAAAAAAAAAAAAAAAAAAAAAAAAAAAAAAAAAATGGGCTGAGGGTGCAGCTCAGTGATCCAGCACTTGCAGAGCATGCAAGCATGAGGCCCTGGGTTCAACCCCCAGTACCACAAAAAAATAATATGATTAAGATTATCACATATTTACTCCTGATCTTAGCCACCTTCCAGTGGCTTTCTATAGAAACTTACATTACTAAATTATAAATAATGCATACTGTAAAAGAATCTAAACCCCATAGGTGAGACAAGACTGTTCTATAGCACAATTTGTGATAACAGCTCACAATAATCTATTACATATTTCATAAAGAACTAGGAGAGATGAGATCAAAGTCACCAAATATAAAGTAATGATAAGGAGATAGAAACATTAATCACTGTAGTTTGATCAGTTCATATTGCATATACCTATTGAGATATCACGCAAATATGATACCCCATAAATATGTATAGTTATTACAAATTAACCAAAACATTTACTTTAAATATTTGTTGTTTTTGCTGTTGTTAGGTGCCATGGAGTAGGTGTCTGACTCATAGTGGCCCTATGTACAACAGACAAAAACACTATTGTTGTACTTCTCTGCTATTCATAGGGTTTTCAACGGCAGATTGTTTTGTGAGAGTGGGCTGCTGGATCCTTCTCCCAAGCCTACAGCACCTTGTGTTCCCAGGTGGTCTCCCATCCAAGTATTAACCTGATCTGACCCTGCTTAGCTTCCAAGATCTGATGGGATCAGATGCCACAGTGATAAACTGCAGGCAGTTTAATATTAAGATATCTATTTATAAAGTGCACAACTTGATAGGTAGAAGAAAGAACAAAGAAAAACAAAAATCTCTCAGAAGATTCTGAAAGGGATTAATGAAAATCTATACTGTTTATTAACTTAACATATTGTTTGAGCTGCAGGAAAATGAGCAAAGCTTCACTTGTATTGACACAATAAATGTAATGCACTTGAACCATTCCAAACTGTCTCTCCTTGCACCCCTGTCTGTGGAAAAATGGAAAAATTGTCTTCCATGAAACCAGTCCTTGGTGCCAAAATCACTGGTATATAGGACATAAATAATGATTTATTATTTATTTATAAAGTCAATCAAGCCTAATCCATGATTCAGGCACCCAGGAGAAACACAAACATGCACGTGTACACACATTCACCCACACATGCAAATGGAGTATTATTCAATAATAAAAAGGAATGAACTATTAGCACAATTATTTGTTGAGAAAGCTAAACACAAAATAGACATACAGAATGTTTACTATGTGATTTTATTCATATGAAATTTAAAAACAGACAAGATAATTCTAAAGTGATAGAAATCAGACAGTGGGTAAAGGGGCACTGCAAGGTAGAACTTACTGGAAAGGGACATGAGATTTTCTGAAGGGATAAAAGTGTTCTCAAACTTTCATTTACAGGTGGTGTTTACAAGGTGTGTGCCATTGTGAATGCACCACGTACTGATCAGTTAGATTGGTGCACTGTTTTGTAAATTTACCTCAATGAAAATAGCCAGAGAAGTGTGAACATTTTGTGTAAAATTTAAATGGAACAGTGTATGTAGATCACAGTATCTTCACAATTTTGCATGTGTGACATTACTAAAATAAACTTGTACTGTTTGGTTATAGCACATTGGGTGTAACGCAGTTTTATTATACATTATATTTGGATGAGCCCTCAAATAATTTCAAAAAATTCTATTGAAATATACAGTAACTATCATTGAGTTTAGTCACCCTACTGTGTAATAGAAGTACATTGTGTATTTCAAACAAGCTAGAAGAAATGATTTAAATGTTTCCAACACAAAGAAATGATAAAGCTTTGAGAAGACAGATATGCCTTGACAGATACCTTGATTTTCACATTGTGTAATGTATGTATGTGTCAAAATATTACACGGTACCCCATAAACATGTATAATTTTTATTTGTCAATTTAAAAAGTAAATTAGAAAAATTAAAAAGTAAATTAAGATATCCTCAAAGAATTTCTATTGAAAAGGCATGAGAATTTTGAGTGAAATTTAGGGAAGCATTATGAAACAGGAGGTAGTACGTGATGATAACAGATTATGCTTTTCAGAAATTAGGGAACATAGCTCATGAGAAACATTTACTATGACAATAAGTTTAGTTCTGAATCATAAGTATCTCCTGAGACATTTAAAACAGGCATAGTCAAGGCATAATGATATTTCTAAATAGTAATAACCAAGTTACTCACATACGGTCTGAATTTAGACGTTAAGGTATCCTACTGAATATCATTTTCTGGTTGATTTATTACAAGCCTTGGACATTTACAAAGAAAATGCTGACACAGCCTTAGTTCTAGCAGATTGCCTGCACTATAATTAGATAAGAATTTTTTAATGATATTAACTAGAGCTGAGCAGTGAAGCACCGTAGAAGAATTAGACAAACAGAATTTATGAGATTTCATTTCTAATGCAAAAGCCGCAACATGATTTAGTAATATGCTCCAAGTCTTCAAAATCAGCATAACCAATATAGACTTCTTATTCAACTGGGGCAAGAGTTTGAAAACAACAGCCTTAAAAGATTCTAGAAATAATCATTGCTTTGCAACAACATGTGGATTTAAAACGGGTCTGCCTTTGTACTGTGTTGGAACATGGAGCTTTTTAAATGAAAGACAGTGAGTCACTCTGGTAGGATAAAAATACATTGAGACCGACAAACATAATCTGCAATAAAATTAGTTCGGCAGCAGGTAGCAGTGAGAAAAGGTACTAATTGTCAAATATGCAGAAAACTATTAGGAACTGAAGTGGGATTAGTTTATGGATCAAAATAGCTGGGTTCACTACCATGAGGCCAGAGAGAGCATATCAAATAAAATAAGAATTATCCCAGGCTAATTTTTTAAATCTTTTAATCAAAATAAATATCTTTTTAAAATATGGCTGATTAATCATGAATCGATTCTGAAGTGTAGGTAATTCTTCGTGACAATAATTAAAGAGAAATTGCTCCTTATTAAAATAAAGCATGTTCAGGGTCTCTTAGAGTGAGATTTGCAGAACTCTTAAGAAAAATAGTAGAAAATAGTACTAAGTAACTTGGATAGAAGGAAAGGATTTAAATTCATCATAAGTTATTTTCATTTTATTTTGACTGTAAGGCTCTTTGATAGTTCTGGATAGGAGTTGTATTTCATTCACCTTGGTAGAGGGGGATGTTTTGCTCTATTTTCATAGTTGACTTATAGGAAAGATTTTACTTTCATTTCTTTTCCAAACCCAAAGGCATTTAAAAAGTAGTTTAATTGTGCAGAAATAAATCATCTCCTTTGTGGTGTTATCAACGTCCCGATTATCACCCTCTCCTCTAAATTACTTCTGAGATTTCAAAAAGGAAGAGGTAGTTGGAACTCAGATAAGTTCATTTTTATATTGATTCTTCTGTTTTGTGCAATTATATAACCTCATCTAATTTTAAATGACTCAAATTGTCCCTAAAATATAGTAGCACAAGATCCATGAGTATATTAAATATTTTTCCTTTTAAAAATAAATGCTCCATAATTATACCCAATTTCCTTGTTCTATCAATATCTATGTCATTGTAAAAGCCACAATTTATTGGTGTAGCCCAAAATAGAGGTGGCAATGTTTTTGTACAGCAAAGAAAGAAGAAAAAGAAAGCATATTAATTTTTCTATGAACAATTTTAAATCAATAAACCAATTGTCTATTTCTATGAGGACCTTGCTCCTGGCAAATATTTATTGTTCTTCAGATTTATTAAGGTAACATGTCTCTTAATGAACAAGAGCTCAACAGAAATTTTTGAAGAAACAAAGTTTATGCCATGCAAGAGCTCACGTTTAGTCATAGCAACAAGAAGAGAGATGTACATCAAAACAGTACACCAACACAAAAATTGACAAAGTCCAAGGGAAGAAATAAGAGAGTGTCTTGATATGCTAGACAATACCAGAACATTCTAAAGCTGCTTTATTTTTCCTAAAGGAGAAAGAAACTTAATGAGGAGGCAGAGAAGAAGCATAGAGGTGGGGGAGAAGGATATTCTAAGCAGAGGGATTAGAATGTATAAAAACATAATACACAAGAAAGAGACCCAAGCAGGCACATACTAGTGACCAGAGACTCAGGAAGGGCTGTACCAGGAATACCACTGCAGTGGCGAGAGATATGTCTGTCCTAATCGAGATGGCCGAGAGTCCCATGTACTGTACTCAAGACACTGCATTTTATCTTGAAACTCATAGGAGGGGCCTTTTCTCAGAGGTGAATCAGCATCTAGTGAAATCTATTAGAAGAGTTCCCAAGTAGTAGAGTGGTATCAAATTAAATTAGATTTGGTCTGAGGCTGTCTTCCTACTTTGAACTCCTATTTAGCAAACTGGGCTGGGATTTAGCTCAGTTGGTAGAGTGCCGCTCTGCAGGCTCTGAGGTCCAGTGTTCAATTCCCAGCCCTGCAAAAATGGAAGAAGAATGTGGCAACCCACTCGCAAGGCAATCCTGAAACAATCTGCCATTGAAAACCCTATGAGGGTCGCTATGAGTCGGACATGACTCGATGGCACCTAACAACAACAACAACAATTTAGCAAACTGCAACTTAGCATGTGAATGAACTACAGCCTAACTTGTTGTTAGGTGCCATCGAGTCGGTATCTGACTCATAGCGACCCTCATAGGGTTTTCAATGGCTGAGTGCTTCGGGATTGCCTTGGAAGTGGATTGCCATGTCCTTCTCCCAATTTTGTGGTGCTGGGAATTGAACTCAGAGCCTCAGAGACTTCAGCGCAGTGCTCTACCCACTGAGCTAAATCCCAACCCATAGCCTAACTTATAAGAGTATATTCTTGTAACAAATAGCTGAGTCTCAGCCAGTGACCAGCTGCTATCTGATCAGATCATGTCCATATATGGCTAGTGCCTCATGGTACTATGCCTATGGAAAGCAAGTGCTACACTGTAACCAATCAGAGTGTCTTTCTACTTCACTTCTTTTTTTCTAGCTATAAATACTTCCTGCCAACCTGGATGGAGCCCTCTGAACTGCCCTTGGTTCTGAGTGCTGCCTAATTCATGAACCATTCTTTGCTCAAATAAAGTCTGCTAAATTTAATTTGTCTGCAGGTTTTCTTTTAGTAGTGATCAACAGAATCAAATCTTACAGACAACTAGCAAATTTGAAGAGAGAAGAGGTTTTTTTCATTTGCAATTAGGTAATGGTAGCATTTTCCTCCAAATCTAGGAAGTGAACTAGATACAGGTTTGTGGCTTCCACTCTAGATTCAACCCTAGAGATAGCAGAAGGAAAGGACAGTATTGAATCACAAAATGAGCTCTACCCATCCATCATTATCTCTCTTCCTCCCTCCTCGGACACACACAAAACACCCTCATGCCCCTACATACACAAAATAAAGTACAGAAAACTCACTGTGTGTGAAATAGAGGTACAGAACCAGAGGAAGATAAGGCACTTTGGAAAGGAGATGGGTGGGATGGGTTTCTAAGAACCCCTGTTTTCTGTTCAGATCTCTGTCTGTCCTCAGCCAGTGGAGCATAACACTGAATAGTGTCTGAGCTCTTCTGATGACTCCATTCATTCCTGCATAGGTTAGATAATTTCAAGGATGCAAAGATATGAGGGAGGGATGGGGTGTCAAACAATTTGGTAGAGTGTCTGTGGGTGTGTGATGTTTCAGAGCAGGGGAGAAGATGAGCAAAAAAGGAAACAGAGCGAAATAACAACAGCCACTCTCTGTCCTGATCACTGATCACTGTCCTCTCCCTACTCTTGAGAATCATGTGGAGACTCCAGAGCCAGAGTCCAGGCTTTGAAACTTCACCATCTACCTGCCTCCACCTTGAAAGTTAGTAGCTTCAAGGATATTCTGCCTAAATGCAACTCTCCATAAGCTTTCCTAGGTTGTCCAAATAACCTAAGCTACACGCCCACCTCTGTCCTTGTCAAAGATAATTGCATAATTTGCCTCTCAACCCCTTTGACTATTTTTAATGAACAGAGTGCAAAATGTTTGGAAAATATTGGGGACTGACTTGGAGGCCAACCAACGACAACAATGGCTGGAAGATGTTGTAGTTGATTGTCATTAATCAAAAGAGCAGAGAACTTTTACAGAGGTCTAGAAGAGCATTGTTTTAAGGCCGTCTCATGTATTAATACTATCCATAACAGATACATGAGAAGGTAAGTAGGTAGACAAATGAGTTTGAGAAATTCTTTCAAATTTTTTAAGTAGAAAGTGGCAGATTCAAATAAGTCTTCAGGAGGGAAAACTCCACAGGATTCCATGAAGGATTTGACAGGGAACAGGTGTGAGGCGCTGGAAAGATGTCAAGGACCACATGCAGGCAGGAAGATTAGGGCTCTGTCACACTCATGCTGAGGTGACAGACCTTTGAGGCATCCATGGGGAAATGCTACACATTCCACTGAATTCTTTGGTGGCATCAGCTCAGAAGGCAGAAAGAGGAAGAGGTGAGAACAGAGCTTTGAAAACTTCCACCTCTCCATTACCAGGCTTCGCCCTCCAGGGAAGTCAGGCAGGCTGAGGCCCTGGAGGAAAACCAGGGAAAGCTGCAAGTTTGCCCTTGACCAATCAATAAGAAAGGAATGACCAAGAGCACCCTGTGCCAATGAGAAATTAATTGAAATAAGGACTGGAAAGTGTCCAAAGCACTTGAGCCTCATTGAAGGGCCTGGTGCTGTCAGAAGGCATGAAGTGGATTGAGGAGGATGGGGAAGTGGGGGAGACAAGAACTGAACACAACAGGTCTGGGGGATTCTGTACATGAGAAGGAGAGATGTATGATGTAGCTGACATAAAAGGATTTCTTACAATGTGAGAAACTTGAGGACATGCACAACTCTGAGACCCATGAAGATGAAGGGTTGTTGTTGTTGTTAGGTGCCGTTAAGTTGGTATCTGACTCATAGTGACCCTGCGTACAACAGGCAAAACATAATTGTCAGTGCTTCTCTGCTATTCATAAGGTTTTCAATGGTGGATTGATTTGGGGAGTGGGTTGCCAGGTCTGTCTCCCAAGCCTACAGCACCTGGTATTCCCAGGTGGTCTCCCATCCAAGTACTAACCAGGCCCGACCCGGCTTAGCTTTTGAGATCTGATGGGATCAGATGCCACAGGGCTACAGCTGCAGGCGAGGATGAAGGGCTGGGAAGGAAAACCTGGAGGCAAAGTTGGATAGCCAGTGGTTGGAGGGCTGTGAGAGAGGAAAAGGATGGGTCCCAAAGCCAGGAGGGGATTGGCCGGGAGAGAAGGGACGCTCCTCCAGATACGTGCACTTTGAGTTCATGTACAGTCTCCTAGACAGCAAGTTAAGGGTGCACTCCCTAAGACCCTGGGTTCGATCCCCAGCACCAGAGAAATGGGAGAAAGACCCAGCAGCCCACCCAAAACAGTCAGCCATTGAAAGCCCTATGAATAGCAGAGAAGCTCTGACAATAGTGCCACGCATAATACTGGGGAGTGTTTTGTTCTCTTGTACATCGGGTCGCTATGAGTTGGATCCAACTTGACAGCCCCTAACAACAATATGTTAAGTGAAAGCCCAGGTGAGCTGCTAAGAAGGGGCAAGCAGGTGGCAGCTGCAGCCATGGGCATGCAGAGACCAGCTGCCGTCGTCTGGGCTGCTCCTTCTAAAGCATAGACAAGTCTCTGGTGCTTCTCCACAGCACAAAGAGGTAAGTCTGTAGGAGGCATGCAGAAAAAATAAATAAAACATAACATATGCACATACACACAAAAAACAGTATCCTGAGAAAAATAGCAAAGGTGTAGAAGCTCTATCTAGATTTATTCAAAAAACATCTACCCCTCCAGCTCCATATTTTTGCAAACATACATGCATTATGCAGCATGATACCTCAGCCTTAAGCGGCTGCATAATAAAACAAATCCAACGAAGTTCTCCCACTCCCTCTGGGAGCCTATTACATTATACAAAATGTATTAATTAATTGATGGCATCCTGTAATAGTTTAGTTTTACAAACTTCGAAAATAATCCAGGCATATGAAAAAATTTTATTTTATTTGCATGTACTTAGCATAATAGTAATCTTTTTATAGTATAAATGTTAGGCAAGCCCATTCGTAGCCACAAGGACTTGATAAAGAAAGGAGCCAGGTATATGTTTGGAGCAGAGAAGAAGTGACTACCTGTTATGGTTTGGATCTTAAAGGTCTCCCACAGCCCCAAGTGCTGAAGACTTGGTTTCCACCCTGCAGTGCTATTGGGAGGTGGTGAAACCTTTAGCAGGTGGGGGCTGGTGGGAGGAAATTAGGTCATTGGGTGTCACCTCAAAGAGTCTATTGGGACACCAGCCCCTTCCTCATGCTCTCTTTGCTTCCTAGTAGCTGTTAGGTGTGCATCTTTGCACCCTCAGCTTCCCCCCATATTATTTTCTGCCTTGTGATGGGTCCCAAGACAACAGAGCCAATCAATCATGCATGAATGCCTCTGGCTATGAGCCAAAATAAACTATTTCTTCCTTTTATCTTATTTATTTCTGGTATATGTCACAGTGAAAGAAACCTAACACACTTATCTAACTAAAAATAGTCTATACCATTGTCCTGGCTCAGATAGCTTATCCCCAGAGTGAAACAAAGAAAAAAATTTAAGTGCTATAAAATGTCCTAAAACACTTTTTAAACAATGTAGCTATAGAAAATTAAAGGAGATATTTTCACTGTTTTGGGAATAATGCAAAATATTAGTAGAGAACTGAACGAACTGGGGTACCAAACACATTTGCTTTGCTATTTTATTTTCTGCCTTTATTGGTAAATGATGGTGGGGCACAGAGTAACACAGCATTGGCTTTTTCCATTATGCAACTATTACATCACTTTTGGTTATACTTTTATCAACTGACAAGGTTTATGGAGCCTTTTGACTAATGTAGTAAAACTCAAATGCACATTTGGTTATGTTCCCCTATTTTTCCAATGTGCTCATGGAGTTGCATTGTTTACATGGAGGTTATCCTCTGCCCCTTTATCCCTCTACATTGATTCTCCTCCCCATCCCATCTTTGTTATTTTTGAAATAATGTTAGACATTTTTCAAATCAGAAACAACATATGGAAGAACTCATAGTCCACAAAAGACAAAGGGGCAGTAAGTGAGCACCTGGCTTGTCTGAATGAATTAAAACCTCATCCCAGATGGAAAGCAATTGCAGGTGGAAAGGCAAGGTCATTTTTGGTGCCATTATTATTTTTGTCCTCACAACAGTTCTCTGGAAAAGATGAAGTAGGAATATTGTCCCCTTCCATCTCCCACTGTCAGTTTCCCCTTGTCCTCAGGGCCCTGATCCCAGAACCACAGGCTCTCAGGGCTTGCAGATCATTCTCATGAATTTTCCTGTGTTAAGACAATGAAACTCACATTTTGAGAGATGATGGGACTATTCAGGGACACCAGGGGAGTCGAGTCAAAGTCACTGAAGAACCCAGCTCTCTCCACGTGACATAAAGAACTCTTCAACTGCACAAGGGCACTTGTTTATGAAAATTGTTCTGTTCATAAAAAAACAAAATATTTCATTCTCTTTCCTCAATTTCTAGAACAATTTTGGAAGATATAAGTGAAAATATTTTCCCTTAAATTAAACATTTGCAAGTCCAAATATTATCCACACTGAATGTTGATCTCAAGAAAAAATTACCATTAGATTAATAATCATGCACTATAAAAATGATAATCAATAAATTTTGATGAGATTATTTTACTTTAAGAACTCCTTGTCATTCTTTACCTAAAAACCAACACTTTACTTTAAAATATTAAAGATTTTATTAATTATCAGTATTAGTTTTCTTTTGTTGTTGTTAGGTGCCGTTGAATCAGATCCCACTCATAGTGACCCTATGTTCAGCAGAATGAAACACTACCCAACACTGTGCCATGCACATGATCTTTTTATGTTTGAGCTCATTGTTGCAGCCACTGTGTTTCTTCTCATTTTTCTTAGCCACTTCACAAATTACACACATTTAGCAGGCTGGAACAACATAAATGAATTCTCTCACAGTTCTATACATTAGCAGCCATGGTTGGGTCCATTAGTTCCTCCACATAGGCTTTGGCCAGGCTGAAATCAGGGCTGCCTGCTGGGCCTCCTTCAGAAGCCCTCTTGGAGAACCTGCTCTCTGCCCTATTCAGTGTGTTGAGAAAATCAAGTTCTTTGTGGTTATAGAACTGAGGTCTCTATCTCCCTTATGCCTGAGCTACAGTTTGGATAAAGGTCCCCCAAAAGCCCATGTGTTGAAGGCTTGGGAACAAGCCTGCAGCACTATTGGGAGGTAGTGGGATCTTTAAGAGGTGGGGCCTGGTGACAGGAAGTTAGTCACAGGGGGCGTGGCCTGGAAAGGGATAGTGAGATACAGCCCCTTTCTTTCTGTGTTTGCTTCCTGGCAGCTATGAGGTGAGAAACTGCCCTTACCACATGATATTCTGCCTCGTCAAAGGACCAAAGATAAATGGAGCCAAGCAACCATGGCCTGAGCCCTCTGAAACCACAAGCCAGTATAAACCCTTCTTTCTATATTGATTAGTTCAGATATTTTGTCACAGTAATG
The DNA here is from genome assembly GCA_007922755.1 of Pedetes capensis. NCBI lineage: Eukaryota > Metazoa > Chordata > Mammalia > Rodentia > Pedetidae > Pedetes > Pedetes capensis. The sequence goes on along the minus strand of VMDO01011913.1, from coordinate 25,843 downwards.
GAAAATGGCCTAGCATGGGCTCAGAGCAGGAGGGCTGCCCCTATTGCCTAGAAGAAGCCTGTCTCCTATTCCCCCAAGTGGGTGCCACATCTAAGAGCCAAATCTTTTTCATGCTTGGAAATTCTGATTCTTTTCTGCCATATCTCCCTTCTGCCTTAGGCTGCCTATAGGTTATTCATTCATTCATTCATTCATTCCTTCCTTCCTTTCTTTCTTTCTTTTTATTTTATTTTCTACTTTTCTTGATTTATTGGTTCTCTGAGAAAGGTACCTATGTAGCCCATGCTGGCCTCAAACTAGTAATGCTCTTGCCTCAGCCTCCAGAGTGCTGGGACTGCAAGCATGCAGCACTATGCCCAGCTGTTCTCTCCTTTCAGGGGCTCAGAGGATTTGATTAAGATCACTCCAGTAATTCTATTTTAAGTTCCACAACTTTAGTGTGTCTGCCAAGTCCCTTTTCCTATATAAGATATATTCATAGGTACCAGGAATGAGTTGTTGTTGTTAGGTGCCATGAAGTCTGTGTCTGACTCATGGCAACCCTATGTATAACAGGTGGAACACAATTGTCAGTGCTTCTCTGCTATTCATAGGGTTTTCAGTGGCTAATTGATGTTGGGGAGTGGGTTGCTGGGTCCTTCTACCAAGCCTACAGCACCTGGTTTTCCCAAGCAGTCTCCCATCCAAGTACTAACCAGGTCCAACCCTGCTTAGCTTCCAAGATCTGATGGAATTAGACACCACAGGGGTATGGCTGCAGGCAAGAGTTAGTACATAGATGCTTTTGAAGAGCCTAACCACAATTACCTGATTCTAGAACAGAAGGTAATAATGTTTACTCCATCATTGTATAAGATCATAGGTATTGGGGTATAAAGCCCAGTTCCCACTCTTGTCTTTCCCCAAACTCTATCGCTTGCTTCGTTAGTTCTTACTAGTGGTCTTTTGCCAATTCTAGAGATTGGATAGTCATGAAAACGTTTGAAAGAGACAAAAATAAAAATAAACAACTATGTAAACTCCTAACTCTTCTAACACACAAGTGTAGAGAAATCAGCAAACAACTACTCTACTATTAGGGGAAATTAGAACTCATTGTGCAAATAACCCTAGGAAGAATTGGCATGGACAAGGGAAATCTCAGCAAAATATCATGGAGTTCGGACTTTCCCTGTGTGAGAACAGAAAACAAGGTGACCGGCCACATTCAAGATATCCATGCGTACTTACACATAATTCAAAGTTGGGCACAAAATGACAGAACGATTCAGATTCAAGCATGTGGGCTGCATTGAATTGGAAACACATTAAATTTATCCAGAATGAACATAGCATCATACATGTTGAGTGCTGGGAAGTCAAATTTAACTCATAGTGACCCAGTGTACAACAGAACAAAAAACTCCCCAACACTGTGCCCTGCACATGATCTTATGTTTGAGCCCATTGTTGTAGCCACGTTTTTTTCTTCTCCTTTTGACTCATGCCACATCAGCAAAAGGAGATTCCAGGGGCTTTACTCCATTCCTATCATTAAGATCTACTCTACTTTGGAGGAAGCAACTCCTCCTCCATCATTTCTTGAATGTCTTCCAGCCTAGTGAGGCTCATTTTCCAGCACTATACTCCACTGTGCTTCTCTGCTATTCATAGAGCTTTCAGTGGCTAATTGTTTCAAGAGTGGGCTGCTGGGTCCTCCTCTCTAGTCTGTCTTCATCTGGAAGCTCAGCTGAAACCTGTCCACCCTGGGTGGCCCTGCTGGTATCTGAGACACCGGTGGCATAGCTTTCAGCATCACAGCAACACTGAAATCTCCATAGTACAGCAAGCTGACAGACGCGTGGGAGCGTGCTATACATAATGCCAAACTAATAACATGGGATGGACAGGATATGATTTGGTAGCAAAATGTGAATACCTTCAGAGCGTTTTAGTCTGCTCTGTATTTTTACCTTTAAAAGGCCTTCAAATATATTTTCCAATGAAATTCTACACTGGCTCCTCCATAGTGTATTCCTCCCTAAACAACTAAGTAAGCGAGAAAGCGTGCTATTTTACATTTCCAGAGGGTTGGAGATAGTGGACTCAAAGAATCTGCTTTTCTAAGAGGTTTATTATGTGTCTTATAATAATTAGGGAGAATTGAGTGAAGAGCTGTTCTTCACACCCTCTCTAATTACCACTACTTGAAACAAATTAGAATGAATCCAACTGTTTCTTACCTTGTCAAAGGCAATATTGAGGACAGTAATAATTAATTTCTACAGCTTTCATGTGGATTGAATACAAATTATATCTAAAAATATAATGCACTATAACTTTTATATCAAAAACATTATTTTCATATTTTAGGAAAAATATCATGTATATGTATATAATTTTATATATTGTATCTATTGTATTTCTTTTGTTTCTATATGCTAGTTTCTATATGCTAGTTTCTATATGTTGCTGTTGTTAGGTGCTGTCAAGTTGGGTCCAACTCATAGCAACCTTATGTACAACAGAATGAAATACTCCCAGACACTGTGTCATGTGCGGCACTATTGTCAGTGCTTCTCTGCTATTCATAGGGTTTTTGATGGTTGATTGTAGGGATTTTGATGGGAGTAGGCTGCCAGGTCCTTCTCCTGTTTTTGCAGTGCTGGGGATGGAACCAAGGGCCTCAGAGCACACAGAGCAGCACGCTACCAACTAAGCTAAACCCCAGCCCCAAAGGAAGTTTTAGTCCATGTAAATGTTCCTGCTTAGATTTGTTTTCAGAAAATTACATTGACCTGCTTGCTGGACTGTACAAGGGTGTGGCGGGAGGGGAATCCAGGTAAGAGGATATAATAATAATTAGATTCTGAAACCCTAGGAGGGTTGCTATGACTCAGACAGGGATCTATGACACCTAACAGCAACATCTTGGAGGTGGGAAGTACCAGAAAAAGTGGCCAAGTCCTGAATCTGGGTTTGAGTAGAGCTGAAGTGTCTTGGCTGTAAGGAGTTAATAAATGGAAAAATCAAGGACAAGCTCTGGGTTTGAGGTGGGAGCACTTGGAAAAGTGATGTTGCCTGAAGGAATACAGTAAGGTGGTGCCCATCAAGAATTTCGTTTTAGCCACATTAAACACGAAGTGCATCTCAGATGCTCAGGTAGACAGCAAACAGGTGAGGTTGGAGATCAGTAGTTACCAGGATGCAAGGAATCATTTGAGAGCTCTCAGCCCATAAATCTGTGTGATGGATAAGATCACAGATTGCAAAGCACAATGGAGGCGTTGTGTTGAGACCCAGGGCCACCCTACCATTCATCAGAGCCAGCCAAACAACAGAGATGTAGCAGTCAATGCCACAATAGATTAATTCAGCCCAGGTCCCACTCTGAAGTTCAGATCCACTCAACCTCAATTTATCTAAAATTAAGCACCTCTTCCTCTGAAGCGAACCAGAGAGTCATCCTAAACAACTTCCTCTTCCTGACAACTCACATTCAATTTATTCCCAAGTCTGATCAATTCTGCCTCTGAAATATCACTTGAATATAATCTCTCCCCCGCCTCTGTCTCTCTTTGTCTCTCTCTCTCTCCCCCCCTTCCATCCCTCCCTCTCTCCCTGTATCTCTCTTATACTACACAGACCAATCTTTTAAGTGGTGACTGTCCTCATTCTGCTGGTTTCAGTCCATTCTTCAGCTGCTATCTATGAATGTTTTGAAATACAAATTTTCATTTACCATTTCTTTCTTTAAAGATCCAATTTCCTTTAAGACTTAACATTTCAAACTCTTCAGATTTTTATGACTCTCCGTAATTTGATTCCTTTTTATTTTTCAAATAAATTGACAAGAATATATGAACATGTAGCATGAAACTTCTTTTTGGTACATTTTTCTAAGTATAAAACAGATTGATCAGAAAGATATAAAATAAGTGATACAAAATAATATATAATTATAATAAAAGAACCAAAGAGGAAAAATAGATTGCTCATTTCCTGTTTTGTTCAAATTCACTGAAAATGAATGAGCATGGAATTTATAATGATATGAAACATAAAGGTGATAGTTGAAATCTGAAGTAATTATTTAGGACAACTTTAGAAAAATGAAAATGGATTAATCTGATTGACAGACTAGTTATGATTGACCCTTTGGGGTGGGCAACATTGTCATCCAAGTGGAATTAAGGTTCTGAGAGCAAGGGGATGGGAAATGACCACAGTGCAACCACCAGTGTTGATGTCAGGTGATGGTGCTGTTGAGTCAGATCCTACTCATGGCAACCCTAAGTACAGCAGAATGAAACCCTACCTAACACTGTGACACGCACATGATCTTTTTATGTTTGTGTCCACTGTTGTAGGCACTATGTTTCTTCTCATTTTGAGTTGTGACATACCAGCAAAAGGAGCTCCCAGGAGCTTTATTTATTAAGGTTAACTCCACTTGGAGGAGGCAACTCTTCCCCAGTCATTTCTTGAACACCTTCCAGCCTGGGGGGCTCATTTTTCCAGCACTATATTTGACAATGCTTTTCTGCTATTCATAGGGTTTTCAATGGCTAATTGTTTTGGGAGTGGGCTGCCAGGTTTTTCTTCCTAGTCTGTCTTAGTCTGGAAGCTCAGCTGAAACCTGACCACCATGGTGGGTCTACTGGTATCTGAGATTCCAGCAGCACAGCTTTCAGCATCACAGCAACACGCAGGCCCCCACAGCACGGCAAGAGGACAGTCACATGGGGGCGACCACCCACAGGTCTTTCATAATCATAAAAACCCTACAAGAAAATCATGCTGATCACTAAGACTGATATCACTTATAGGCTTAGGCATTCTGAGAAATGCTTTTGAGTTGTAAAATAAAAAGAAATAAAATAACCTTGTTTTCTTTGTATGAAGAAGTGTTTCCTAGCCTTTCTCCAATGCACTTATATCTTCATGGTAAATTTTACAGCTATGAAATATTACCCATTAACTCTAGTAATACTCCTTCACCTGGAAGCTATTTTCCTTGTAATTATATAGCCACTGTAAGTGTTCTGACATGGAATTGGAGGCCATTAAGTTAAGTGAAATAAGCACAGAAAGACAAGTATGGTGTGATTGCACTCCTGTAGAATCTAAAACAGTTGATCTCATAGAAGTTGAGAGTAGAATGGCGGTGCCCAGAGGTGGGGAGAGTAGGATGGGGAGGGAAGAGATGGAGAAAGGCTTACCAGCAGGTATTAAGTTATAGTTAAAGAACCTAAAAATTCTGGTGCACTACTGCACAGTGGGGTGACTATTGATAATAATAATGTATATTACATCTCAAAAAGCCAGAAGAAAGGACTTAAATGTTTCACTACAAATAAATGATAAATATTGGAGGATAAGTTTCCTCTGATTTGAACATCCCATAATGTATACATGTATCAAAACATCCCATAATACTCCCCATAAATATGTACGACTTTATGTATCAGTTAATTTTTTTAAATTTTGTTCTCTTTTAGCACTTTACAGATAGTCTGCCACTGTCTGCTAACTTGTGTAGGACCCCAAATTAGGATCTTTGAGGAGAGAGGCCCCAGAGAGACACCGAGCCACAGATCCATGCAATAAGCAAGAGGCTTTATTTCCAGCACCGGGGTCATCCCTCCATAGAGTCTCCCTAGCAAGGGAAGGAAGGCGACCCCGAAGGAGAGGGGCTTGGGGTTTTTATACAGTTTAACAGATGGCAGGAAGGCACAAGGGAACTTGTTTCAAATTGATTGGTGGGAGGTTGGCGGGGTTGTTGGGGTAGGTACTGATTGGAGAAGTTTGGAGGAATTCAAAAAATACTTTCAGGGCGGGATTCTGTAGTTTCAACCGTCCGGGTCCGGATATCCTATGGCCAGTACATTTTTATAGTTAATCTGTTTATCTCGGAATTTCCTGCCTAGTTCCTCTTCAGAGAACCCCCCACCTAGGTCAGGAAATTGAAACTTGAGCAAACTTAATTATACAGAAACTCTAAGCAAGCATTACAGAAACTTTAAACAAGCATTGTAAAACTTCAAGTAAACATTTTGAATCTTTGGGGAGCTCCAAGCATTCGGGGGGGGGGGTAGGTGGTAGCGATCTTCACTTACACTGTTTCATGCAGGTCAACTGATTTCTCGTTGTTTTTCTGTATGAAATGATTTTGCTTTCTTTCTACCTGCCTTAAGATCTTCTCTTCACTTTTATTTTTCAACAGTTTGGCCATGATATAACTGAGCATTCTTCTCTTTTTCTTTTTCTTAATCCTGCTTTGGGGATATTGAGTTTATTTCTCATCAAATTTGGAAAAGTTTTGACAATCATATCTTCACATATTTTTTTCTCAATCTTTCTCTTTCATCTACTTCTGAGATCCCAGTTTCTTAGTCATAGATCACTCAGTATTATCCTACAAGTTACTGAGGTTCTTTTTTCCTTTGTCTCTACTACTATGGTTGAAATAGTTTCTGTTGTTCAGTTGCTGGATCTTTCCTGTTTCTTTGCTTTGGTTTTGTTTGCTTGGTTTGGGGGTTTTGTTTTGTTTTCTTCCATTAGTGTTCTGATAATTCATGTATTGTTGATTTGTAGTATTAGAATTTCCATTTGGTTTTCTCTTGTCTCTTTTTCTGCCATTGCAACTCCCCATTTCTTCACCCATTGCATACACTTCTTCCTTTAAATTACTGAAATATTTGTTCTAGCTATTTCAGCATCCTTGTCATTGCTGGGTTTGTTTATAGCAAGGGTAATTTCCCCTTGATTATACATTACATTTCTTGATATTTTATGAGTCTGTAATATTTTACAATAAGCTGGACTTGTGAATATAGGTTTGTTTGTGTGTTTTCCCCTTTGAGAATGTTGAGTTTCATTCTGGCAGTGAATGAATTTGCCAATGACTTTTTACTGATGCTTCTATCAAACTGGAAAGCCAATTCACATGTGTTTTATTCAGTTACATAGACAGATTGGGATTGAATGATAATTCTATTGAAGAGTTCAAGAAAAGGTAAAATGGCTGTTTTCCATTTATGCTCAATTGATTATGTCTGATGTTCATATGTAAGTTATTTATTTTTAATCGATTGTAAAGAAAGTGTCCATTTTGCTTTAAAAATAAAGAAATTATGCAAGAAGGAACTATCTTTTTACTTGTTATTTAACTACAAGGTAAATAGTGATTCAACTTGTTAGAAATGTACTCAAGTGAACTGTTTATAATCATTTCACTGAGCTATGATATATAGATGATGAAAAGAAATCAGGGCTTAGTTTTAAGCTTTTAAGAACAAGTCTAGAATAACACCTTAAGGCTACATAATTCTGTTGCTATAGTTTGAGTTTTCTTAGGTCTTATTTGACTACCTTAAATATTCCCCTAAGATCTCTCCATTCCAGTTAGCCAGATATTCACTACTGTCCAGCACTGTGCACTTCTGAGATGTCTATTCAGCTTAGAGTTGTTGGAGGGTTTTTCTTCCATCAGGCCTCAGGGAGTCTTGCTCTGGCCATGTATGTCTTAATATTTGGGTGAACCTTCAAAGAAACAGTTTTATAAATTTCTGGGCTCTTTTTCTGCAGTGCTAAGTCATCTTTAATATCCTGCCCCACAAATCCCAGAAACCCCTGCAAGCCCAGCATCCAACCTCTCCCTCCTCTTGCCAGAGAATCTGCTGCGGTCTGGGCCCCACTTCCTTGTGCCAAGGTGTGGAAGGTGTGATGGTGACTGTAAAGTTCACCATATGCATTTTCCTTCTCTCAAGGACCACAGACCCATCTTGTCCATTTCCCCATCCCTAGAGGAAGTTACTTCATAAATTGTATCCAGTTTTACACTTGCTTCCTGTGAATGAGTAAGTGCAATACTTTTACTAGCTGATAGCCAGTCCTGACTTTTCCAATGCACTTATAAATAATACAACTCACATTTAGCAGTTTGTCCCAGACCTGTCACCCCAATTTTATGAAAGAAAATTCTACTTTCCATTGTACTCTATTCACTTCCAATCTTCTTTTTTATTAAAATAACAGACCCACATTCAAAGGATTTACAGGGTCTAAACCTAAAGATTCTTTCGAAGATTATCTTCTCAGGAAAAAAAATGCACACATGGAATAAATGTAAAACAGATTCTTGACATTGTCTTTAGTTGCAAGGATCATTTACAAATATTCTAGCTCCACCAGGTTGAGGCTCCCCAGCATTAAAATGTGCTAAGTTAAAACCTCTGTGATTGTTTACTGGGGAGCTATGAACTGTGTTTAGCACTAATCCCTATGGCTATTACAGCTCCAAGGTGCCCTCTTTTTGCCTCATTTCCATTCTGCAGTCTCTTCCGTTCCATGGAGACGTGGATCAGGTCGGCCCTCTGCAGTGTATTCAGCAATGAGCAATGTGTACAATGAAGAACCGCTAACTTATAATTATTCTACAAGAATGTGATTTGCCACTGAGATAATGGGGAGAATAATGACATTCTGGAACTTACGTAAGGCATTATTCTTTATTTCAACCTATAATTCCAGTTAGATTGCCTTGGGTTACAAATTTATGTGTGACTGTAAGGTAGTTGCCCAGCAGGACTGACAAGGAGAAGCAAGGGAGGAAAGTGGTAGAGAAAGTAGCCGTTATGAAACAGTCCTAAGACCAGTTACTCTGTTCCTTTCATATTTCTTTTTTATCGCCCAATGGCACAACACACATTTCTTTTGCTTTTGTACCTATAATTCATCTTCCAGTGGGTGACTGGATGGATGAAAGTGGCTTCAATTTATTTCTTCCCTGTTCTCCATATCACTATCCATTCATTTGGCTACTTGTTATTTTCAGCTATACTTTCAAAAACTTCAGCTGAAACTCAGACTGTCTGAAAACAGCTTTAAGGATATTGTTGTTGTTGTTGTTGTTGTTGTTGTTGTTGTTGTTAGGTGCCGTCGAGTCAGAGAGACCCTCTGTACAACAGGGGAAACACTATTATCAGTGCTTCTCTGCTGTTCATAGGGTTTTCAATGGCTTAAGGATATTAGAAAGTATAATTTAAAGTATTTTGTTGTTGTTTATTCTACTAGGGGTTTGAACCCAGGGCCTCTGGGTTTTCTGTACTTCAATACTCATCTTTCTAGATATATTGAACACTTTGAGGTAGAAGCTGTATTTATCTTATTGAGTATCCACATATTGAGTATCTACCACAGTGTCTTGCATGAAGTAGGCTCTCAATGAAAACTTGGTGAATAAATGTACAAGTTGTAGGATTTCTTTGAGACAATAATTCTATAACTTCTTAAAAAGATTCACTGCAACACACACACACACACACACACACACACACACACAACACACACACACACACACGCTTATATAGTCATCCCGAGCCATTCCTACCCATCTCAAAGAGAATGATTCCATAAGACCCCACCCCTAACAATTTGGGGAGTGCAAAAGAAGGAGGGATGGATCTAGCAAAAGGAGGAAATCCTGGGAGAGGAGAGAGGGGAGAGGAGGAACAAGAAGGAGTGAGGAAGGAGGGAGGAGGTGATCTCAGGGCGAACAGCCCAACTTTAATAGTTCTGGAAATAATTATAATAATACCAATAATACTAAAGAATGGTACTAATATGGATGGGCTAGAAAATTCATGTAATAGTACTGACAAGGTAAAAAGATAGTTCACTACAGAAAAAGTTTCAATCTTAAACATAATTGGGATCCAAGGATATATAGAAAAATATTACCACAAAAAGACATGCAAATGGAAGAGAGGTCTTTGGTGGGGGTGGGATGGGGGGAGGAAGTGCACAAGAGGGTAAGGGGGAACTTATCTGTGCAACGTACAACAAAATACATATATGGAAATGCCAGAATGAAACACATTAAGCTGTACATTAAAAATTTCCAATAAAAAAGACCCACCCCTACAAATACCAAAATATGTGGATGCTCAACTATTTTCTATCTCATATCTTATATGAAATGACATAGTATTTGCATATAACCAATCCATGTACTTCTCTTGTATTCTTTATACCATCTCTAGATAAATTATGACATCAGATACAAAGCAAATGTTATATATATATAGTTGTTAAACTACCTTGTAGTTTTGGAAAAATAATGCCAAGGAAAAAAATCTGGCCATGTTCAGTACAAAAACAATATATTTTTCAAATATCTTCAATCCATGTTTGTTTGAATCTATAGATTCAGAACCCATGGATATGGCTTGCTAACTGTACATATTTATACACACGGGCATGCACAAAGAACACCCCTACCATGGATTGCTGGGAGCTCTAGAAAACTCTGTATTGAGCCAGAAGCTGTGGACTTGCTTATCTGTAAATGGCCTACAATATTATTTAAGATACAAAAAATATACCTGTATATGAGCAGGTAACACATCAAAATGATGATGAATTTATTTGAGTTGTGAATGCTATATGAGCCGCAGTTCATATGATACTGGAGACAAACATTGTTTTCCCTATGTCTTCCCTTGATTTCTTAGTTCTATTGGTCAGAAAATTCAGTAAGAATTGTTCAACTCAAAGAAAGTATATAATGAATTAAAACTAAATGGGAGATATTGGCATCAACAGTGATATAAGATTTTCATTTTAATATAATGACCTTTTATTCTCTGATACTAATTTAGATCTTATTTATGTAAGTAAACTCTGACATGATTATAGGCATTACTCCCTATACATGTTTTCTGGTATGTGTTAATGCCATACCGAGAAATTTGCAGGAACCAAGCCTTGGTCAAAACTTCCATGCTATTACATATGGGGTCTAACAGAAATTTTTGTTTTGTTTTGTTTTAAATCCTTAATAATGCTATTGCTATGGTTTTGATCTTAAATGTCCCCCAAAGACAAATGTTCCCCAAAGCTTGGTCACCAGTCTGTGGCACTGTGGGGTGGTGGTGGAACCTTTAGAAGGTGGAAGACTGGAAGGAAGTTAGATCATTTGGGTTGTGCTACTGAAGGGGAGATTGGCCCCTTCCTCTTTCTCTTTTCTTCCTGGCCACAATGGGATGAATAGCCTCCTCTGCCAAGCCACCTTCCTTGACATAATGCATGACCACAGGCTCAAAGCAAAATGGCTACCTAACCACGGACTGGAACATCTGAAACCAGGGTCCACAATAAATGTTTCCTCATTTAAATTGCTTATCTTAGATATTTCCATCACAATGTTGGAAAACTGTGAGATAGAACAACTTTAAATGGATCTTGATTTATGATTTTGATTATTATACTAGTCTTTTAGAGGGGATTTTGGCATGATTTTCCCTGCATTACATTTCCATCTGTGTACTTTAGTCTGGAGTCCCTTCTAAGCTAACAGGAGGTCTGAGAAGTGGCCTCTGGGTTTGAGCTAACCAGATAGATCTGCAAGAATCTAATGGTGGTCTGTTTCCTGTATAGCACCTTGAATATCCCCTCAACTTCCTTCTCTAAAACTATGCCCCGAATCCTACTCCAAATGTAGGATGGACCACCCAAATCCCCAGAAAGCTTTTAGTTCAGGTTCAACTACTTATTTTTTATGTTAAATTAGGCTTTATTTTACTTATATCATTTTATTTTTTAAAAGCTGCTTTTCATCTGTTACTTGTTCATTAAAAGTAGACTTATACTGGTTACATAACTCCTGGATATACCTGGAAAATGTGTACTGATATTTAGAAAAGATTAATCAATCAAGCATTATATGTTCATGTGGTGGGTGATAGAAAGTGCATACATTTTGTTTCGTAGCAACATGTTAAACAATAACTACAGTTGAAATGAACTCCCTGGTGTGAATTTTTTCTTGCACCATACAAGAATTAAAGACGCCCTTTACTCCCTAGAGCAGAGGACCAACCCAGAATGTTGCACATGCTATGCAAGCACCCTTCTGTTAAGCTACACCTGCAATACCTCTTTATTTTCTTTTGAGGCAGTGTCTCACTAAGTTGTTCGGGCTGGCCTCAGACTTCTGGTTCCCCTGCCACAGCTTCCTGAGTAGCTGAGATTACATGTGTGACCCACTATGCCCAGCTAAGATATATATTTTAATTAAAATAAAACAAATTCAAGTACTAGCCAAGCAAAATAATTAGATTAACTTATTTTAACTCCTCACAGTATGCTACAGGAGTAGGCATCCTGAACCTTTCATTATGTTGAGGGTAATAATCCAGCTAAAACTTTCCTCCAATATTTAAGTAGCTCAAATAAAGTACAATTTCCTCAGTGATCTAGTTCAGTGATTGCTTTCCAAACTCATCATGAAGGAGAAATGTTCCAATGAAATATGTTGCCCAACAGCTTAATTCAAAATGTTATTGATGCACATGTGGAAAATTGAAAGCCCAAATAAATTGTGATCCTTTCATGTTATCTTTCAGATAGCCAATGTATATAATACACTTACTAAAATTAAGTCTTGTCTATATTGTCCAATTAAAATGAACTTTATCCAAAAATATACTGACCATAATAGCAGATGCAAGAATTCCAAATGATAAGTCTTACAAAACAACATGGTCTTTCATGCAAAAAGCACAACTCCTGAAAATATACAGTACATATGTTACCTGTATTCATCTTAATGTGCTGTAGCACACCAGCATTTCTTAGTCCTAGCTCACTGTAACCTAGTGTCGAGTGAGAGTGTGTGGTACTTATCTTTCTGTGCCTGGCTTATTTTACTTAACATGATCATTTCCAATTCCATCCACATTATGGCAAACAACAGGATTTCAAGTTTTATGGCTGAATAATATTCAACTGTGTATACACAGGATACTATCTTTATTCATCCATTAGTTGATAGTCACTTAAGTTCTTTCCATTTCTTGGCTATTGTGAATAATGCTGCAATGAACATGGGAATGTGCGTGTCTCTTTGACATACAGATATCACTTCCTTTGGATGTATACCCAGCAGTGGAATGGATGAATAATATGGCAGTTCTAGTTTTAATTTTCTGAGGAAACTCCACCATACTGACCATAATGGTTGCACTAATTTACATTCACAAGGACAATATACAAAAAGTAATATATTTTTTCTGTTTGAAAATAGCCATTCTTACTGGGGGCTGGGATTTAGCTCAGTTGGTAGAGCACTGCGCTGCAGTCTCTGAGTCCCGAGTTCAATTCCCAGCACCACAAAAATGGGAGAAGGACCTGGCAATCCACTCCCAAGGCAATCCCGAAACAGTCAGCCATTGAAAACCCTATGAGGGTCACTATGAGTACCGACTTGACAGTACCTAACAACAAATTCTTACTGGAGTACAGCTATGTTACTATTTTGATATGTAGTACACGTTTCTTAAAACTAGAATAAGTGGCTTGAGATATGTTTAAAATAAATGATAAGAGACAAATATGTTTACCCTGATTTAAACATTATACAATATATACATGTATCAAAACATCGCTTGGTACCCCATCAATATGTACAATTTTTAGGTTTTCATGCAGAGTTAAAGAATAAATTTAAGTGGTGGAGGTATGGCTCAGTAGTAGAACACTTGCCTAGCATGCATGAGGCCCTGAGTTTGATCTCCAGCACTAAAAAAAATTAATTTACATTTTAAACAAAGCACAACTTGGTGCTATGTTAAATAATGAAGCAGCAAGAAAATGCTATGGTTCAGGGATTTAATCAATCACATAAAAGCTCCAGTTTTTCTTTGCTTTGTTTTGCTTTGCTTTGCTTTTATCTCATTTTACCTACAAAATGACCTTGGACAAGTCCCCTAATACTAGCTAATCCCCCAAGTTTCATTGCTGGAGCATCTTGCAAAATAGTAAAGCTTGTTTAATCACATGTTGTGCAGAACAACCAGGTATTAAGTCTGGCTGTTACTGTTGGAGATGAAATTTGAAACAACAGGCACAATAATCAGCCACAGAAATATTTTTATCAGTAATAGAAAATCAATATTTTGTCTCCAAAAGAACAATGGTACCCTTTCCATTGAGGCAATTTTAAGTACGTTGTTATTGTTAGGTGCCGTTGAGTCAGATCCAACTCATAACGTCCCTACGTACAACAGAATGAAACATTCCCCAACACTGTGCCATGCCAGGCACTATTATCAGTGCTTCTCTGCTATTCATAGGGTTTTCAATGGCTGTTTGTTTCAAGAATGGATTGTCAGGTCCTTCTCCTGAGCCTGTAGCACCTGGTGTTCCCAGACGGACTCTCATCCAAGGACTAACCAGCCCGACCCTGCTTAGCTTCCAAGATAAGGTGGATTCGAGGGTACTATGGCTGTAGACAATTTTAACCATAGGTTATTATTTTACTCAACTATATTGGCCTAATTTGTATTGACTTAAAACATTTTTTAAAGCACAGATAAAATCTACACTAATTATAATATGCCTTGAGTTACAGGAAAAGTCTATGTAACAGAATGAGGTAATGGAAAAAGCCCAGTAGATGAAGAGAAATGATCTTATTTCAAACCCAGCTTTATTACTGGTATAATGATTGATTAGAGGAAATTCATTGTTTTCATGTCTTTACAGGTAGAATATACAAAATAATCTGCTTCATATACATCTAATGGCTGAGGGTCCAATGAAAAAGCATATGTAAATGGTAAGCCACTATGGAAATCTATCTTGCCATTATTATTACCTCATATCATTATCTATGAGTACAACTAACAGTAGCACAGCACTGGTTATGACTAAACCAGGGATTCAATCTAATGTCCAGGCTACTTGTATTATGGCCAATACATAAAACATGTGCATAAATGATCATCTCATCCAAGATGGATAAAGATGCTCCAAGATATAGACATGCGAGGACGGCAGCAGGACAAAGATAGGGAGGCTATTAATAACCTTTCATGTGAGACTATGGCAGTACAGAAAATAGCCTGTCCACATTGGATGGCAGTTGTAACCATTGGTGGGTTTGTGTGCAACTCTTTCAGAAAAGGTATCATTTCAGGTTGGGCCTCTTGTTCAAAGTATTTTTAAATAATACACAAAAACATGGAAATTATACATAATAACCAGGTACCAGGTGATGTTTTAATATATATTATGTAACATTTAGGTTAACTTAAATGCATCTATCTCCTCAATTGTCTGTCAATTCTTTATCTTTTCTTCTGGTTTTATGAGATAAATATTGCATAATTATCCATAGCCACTTTATTGTGCAATAGCACACTAAAACTTTTTAGTCCTAACTGGAACTTTGTATCCACTGATTAGGTTCTCCCCACCTATCCCTCCTCCCTCCTCTCCCCAACCTCTGGCAACTACCATTCTACTCTCAAGTTTTGAGATCAACTTTTTATGTTCTACATATAAATGAGATTATGCAGTGATTGTCTTCTGTGCCTGACTTATTTTACTTAACACAATGAGCTCTAGTTCCATATATTTTGTTTCAAATAAACGGATTTCATTTTTTAAGGCTGAATAATATTTCATTGTATATATTCATGTTTTCTTTATTAATTCATCAGTTGACTCACAGCTTAGAGACCTTATGATTGTACTGCAGTGCAGATCTCAAGACACCAAGACAATCAGAGTATCCTCTTGGTTTTCAGATCAGTTTATATACCAGATACCTCTTGTTACCAAAACTAATTTCCCATAAACATAGAAATGCTGCCCAAAAAAAGAAAGAAATGTTGGTTTGTTTTGTTGGATTCTTGAGAGAGAAGATTCATTAACTTGTGAATAAATCTGATAGACAAAAACATTATGGTAGAGTAATAATTATTTCAGTTTCACCCCACTTCATTGCTTTGAAAAGATATATTCAGAATCTTTATGAAAGACCATAATTCAGTCCCTAAGCACCTACTTCCTCTCCTGAGCACAATGTGCAGACCATGGCAAAGTCTCACCAAAACACATTCGACCTGCAGTAACTGAGACTCAGGCTTCTTGTTTTTCCTCTGTGTTTAGGTAATACAGGTTGATGGCCATTATTCATTGTCTCATAGGTTTTTTCCTCAAAATTATCTTCAAATATGTGTGCCAAATACCTGTCATCTAAAAACTTCCTCTGAACTTTTTTTAGTTTGGGTGTTTATTTCTTCTGACTCTGGATATCTTCATACTTTATTATAGATAATATATGCTAGCACATACGTCCACTAACAGATTAAAATCTGTAAAAATAAGAAATGATATCTTTGAAGCTACTACAACACTAAGAAGAATGTCAGCTTTCACATGTGGCAGCAAGTCAAGAAATATTTTTGTCAAAGAAAAAGTGAATGAATTGCTAAAGCCACACCCTTAGTAGTTATCCCTAGATTATATAAGTGTATTTCTGAAGAGACTTTAGCTGCTCATCAAAATGAATCTTTTTTTATTTGTGCATAGACATGAAAGCTTCAAAAAATATTTTTGAAAAACAAAAGCAGAATTTTAGGTCATAAAAGTTGCTTCAAAATTTACTTGCATAAAAACACATTATTTGTGATATAAACATTAAACAACACATTTAAAGATAAGTTTAAAGTAAATGTTTAGAAATGACTAAATGTTAGTATTAATAACAACGTCTTTTATAAAATAAAATGTTACTTAAAGTTGTAAAGATATGTGTCTATTTAGATTATTTTTAGTTTTTGCTACCATTTTTGTATACAGTAGAAAGATAAAGTACAAAAATTTAATATAGCAGCATTAGATTTGTGCAAGAGAGAGACATGAAGGAAGGAGGGCAGAAAGGAAGAAAGGAAGGAAGAAATAAAGAAAGGAAGAAAAGAAAAGTAAATGATAGACAATAAGGAGGGAGAGTTTTAATTCCCCATTAGGGAAAAAAAGAGCCTTTCCCACAAACGAAGCAATTTTTGAACTTGACCCAACTGCATGTTAATAGAAAAATATTTCAGTTTTCCCAGTGTCTGTTACAGACTATGACCCAACTCCTTGCTATTTCAGAAATAGTCATTAGACTTTAATATTGCTGTCTGTTGCATTCATAGTCTGAATATTTTAATACATAGGAGGAAGTACTTCTGCAAGAGAAAATGCTTGAAAATGTGGTATTTAATTAATACCCAAGGGAAGCCATGAAAAAGAAAAAAAATTGTAGCTGTCACATACTAATTTTAAACACTGTTTACCAGAATTATTTCCATGTACTGCTCTAGCCTCCCACTCAGTCGCTTGATGATACAGAGCAGTTCCATGAAGAACAGATCTTTGGCTTCTAGAATTCAGTGAGTAATAGGATACAAAAAATATGCCAAGAAGCTGAATTTTAAAGCAACTAAATTCTAAAGCAGACCCTCCACTATAAACTCCTACATATCGACAAGCACATGTAAAGGAGACTATGTGTTTAATAGCAAGTTGTTGTTATTAGGTGCCATTGAGTCAGGTCCGGCTCATAACAACCCTGTGCACAACAGAACGAAACACTCCCCGACACAGTGCCATGTCCTGCACTATGTCAGTACTTCTTTGCTATTCATCAGGTTTTCAAGGGCTGATTGTTTTGGGAGTGGACTGCCAAGTCCTTCTCCCATTTTTGCAGTGCCGGGGATAGAACCCAGGGCCTCAGTGTATAGAGCAAGCTCTCTACCAACTGAGCTAAACCCCAGCCAACTAGAGCGTATATTAGCAATCTTACATCAGCCATTTATATCCTTGTAAGGCAGGAAGTGATGTGATTAATACAATACATTCTACAGTGGCTTTATCAGAATTTTTTTAGTCAAATCTATCTCAAGGGAGGAGTTTATAAATTTATGTTTCTTTTCTGATGAGGGTACATTTCCAAAAAGAAAAGAAGAATGAAAATTATAAAATGAAGGGCTCTTCCCAATCCAACCTTACTACCTGGCTGGCAGAAGCAGGTTTTATCTCTGACCTGGATTGAATGAAGGCAAACTATTGACTTGCGTGGCAAACTCATGACATTGGACCACACAGATGAGTCAATAGGCTCATATGAAAGAAAGAAAGTTCCACCGTGGGAGCTGCTAGGCCAGGTGCCTTATACAAATGTTATCTCATTTGAAACTCATGGTAATTAAATGAGGTAAACTTTACAACAACAACAATACATGGAAAATTCTTAAAGAAGAAAATTGCCAAGGAGATTCTCAAATGACATCTCTCTCCTCTGTCCAAGCCTAGGTTGCTTTCAATTACGATGTGTCTCATGAAGTGCAATTGAGCTTGTTTACCACTATTTATCTTCCAAGTCTACCAGTCAGTCCACACTATACAACCAAATGGTGCCTTTAGATTTCCATACATAGGTAAAACAGGTAAAAATTTTACATAGGTAAAAGTGACTTTCCAAGTCATTCTCTGATACAATACTATTTCTTCTTCCTCCTCCTCCTCCTCCTTTTCTTCCCTTCTTCCTTTCCCTCCCCCTTCCTTCTCTTTCTTCTTCTTCATTTTTTTCAGATAAGATCTTGCTATGAAGTTCAGGCTGGTTTCAAACTCGAACTCCTCTTGCCTCAGCCTCCTGAGTGTTGAGATGACAAGATTACACCTGACTCTGATGTCATTTTTGAACCTGACTTGTACTCTATAAACATTCCCAGCTCTTCTCAGTATTTTATAATACTAGCAATAAAGTAGGGGGTAGGCAAAAGTAGGGGCATAGGCAAAAGAAAATCCGATATACTGGATTGAATCTTCTTCAATCCCCATAATCTTCTTCAATCCCTCTAACCTTCCTGGAAGCTCAGAATATAACACTGTTTGGAAAAAGGGTTGTTGCACATGTAACTAGTTGAAATGAGGTCATATTAGACTGCAGCAGCCCTAATCCAATATGGCAGGTGTCATAATAAGAAAGGGGGAAAAGGCAGAGAGACCAAGGCACAGAATAAAGGCCATGTGAGAACGGAGGCAGAGACTGCAGTGCAGCCTCTCTAAGCCAAGAAACACCAAAAATTGCCACGAAACCCCCAAAGCTTGCAAGAGGCAGGGAAGGAATCTCCCCTAGGGTCTCCACACAGTGCGTGTCTCCATCACTCCTTGATGTCAAACTTCCGGCTTTCAGAACTGTGAGCCAATAAATTTCCACTGTGTTCATTCTGTACCTCTTTGTGGTCATCTGCAATTTAATACAGCAGGTGGCTATTCCGCTCATACCAAACATCCCCCATTAGTTTATCTTGCCCTCTCTTTATTTTTATACAACAACTATAACTTTCCTCCTATTTCCCAGTCTTTGCTCTGACTCCCTCCAAAATTCACAGTGAAAGGCAGTCCCTGCTGTGGTGGCATTAAGCAGTGGGCTTTCCAAGAAGAGATGAAGTCAGTTGGGATGCTCTGCCCTTGTGAACGGGTCACTGCCTGATAAAGGGGCTGCAGGGAGCTAGCTTAGGCCCATTTTGTCTTAGAAGCTAAGCAGGGTTGGAGCTGGTTAGTCCTTGGGTGGGAGACCACCTGGGAATATGGGGTGCTGTAGGCTTGGGAGAAGGACCCAGCAGCCCACTCCCAAAACAATCAGTCATGGAAAACTCTATGAATAGCAGAGAAGCCCTGACATAGCGCCGGGCATGGCACAGTGTTGGGGAGTGTTTCCTTCTGTTGTACATAGGGTTGCTATGAGTCAGACTGAACTCCATGGCATCTAAAAACAGCCTAGATGTGCCATCTACAAGGAATGGGTTCTCACCAGGCACCAAAGCAGCTGTTCCCCTGATCCTGGATTTCCTTGCCTCCAGAACCATAATATATACAGCTCTGTTGTTTGTAAATTACCAGCTCAGTGGTTGTTGTTACAGCAACACAGACAGACTAAGCCGGTCCTCTCTGTGCTATTTCAAGTTCAAATTCTTTCTCCTTCATGCTCAAATGTCAAGTGACCTTGGACTTGTCTGCTCTTGGCTTTATCTTCCCTCAAACATTCTAAAGACATTTATCTGGATCCATATAAGTTTTTATAAAAGCTCAAATAATTTTCCATAATTGGAAGAGCAGAGGTACTGGAGATTTTCCTTTTAAAGTGCAGGGATCAGTAGGCCAATGGAATGAAGGATGCAGGTTCAACATGGCCTGCCTTATCTCTTACCAAGAGCCGAAAAATGAAGGATTTGAACCCAATGACCTCTGAGGGCTGATGGTGCTGAGTCTTTATTCTTCTCTCTGGACAGGCAGCAGAGAGCAGAGAGAGGGGACATCTCGTGCTATTTTATACCACAATCACTGAAATAATTGGCAATGCCATACCAAATGTTGTCATTGTCAGGTGCCATCAATCGGATCTGACTCCTAGTAGCCTTCATAGGGTTTTCACTGGCTGATGGTTTCAGGATTGCTTCAAGAGCGGATTGCCACATCCTTCTCTCATTTTGGTGGTGCTGGGGATCGAACCCTGGTCCTCAGAGAGTGTGGAGCAGGACTCTACCAGCTGAGCTAAACCCCAGCCCCCATATCAAATAGTGACTGTTCAAATTGGACCATATAGCAAGAATTTAACAGTTGATTTTTCAGGTTGTGGACAACCTCCCCTTTTTGCTCTTTTCATGGAAACAGATGGAAAAAAAACAGATGACCAAGAGTCACCTACTGTCCTCTAAAGCCTCGCATCAGGCCCAGCACCATGGGGCTTTGCTGGCATGTTTTGTGGCTGCCCAAGGACCCAGATGAGGGGCCATCTGCACTGTGAGACCTGGAATCGTGACTAGAGTTACCAGCCAATGCCACAGTCAGGAACAGTTCAAGTTGTATTTACAGTGACAATATTCAGCAAAAATCAGAACAATGTATGAGAAGCACAGCTATACATATGGGAACAATGAAACAGACCATTTAAATTCAGGATTTTCCTAGGAAATCTGGCATATCTCTCAGCCTACAGCTATATGATCTATTAGGTGCCTCAGAAATTATTAGAGAAAGTAAAATAGGGAATCTTTTGTCTTAAAATCAAAAGAACAAATGAGTGATTAAAACAACCTCAAATTGCGTCAAGTATTTTGACTCTGATCTCAGAATACTGGCAAACATTTACGTTAATATATAATATATGTCATGTAGAGTCTATAGCCATACCACCCTGGCATCTGATCCTGTCACATCTCAGAAGCTAAGCAGGGTCGGGCCTGGTTAGTTCTTGGGAGACCACCTGGGAACACCAGGTGCTATAAGCTTGGGAGAAGGACCTAGCAGCCCACTCCCAAAACAATCATCCCACAAAAACCTTACGAAGCACCGGTCATGGTGTCGCATGCTTGTAATCCCAGCGGCTCAGGAGATGGAGGCAGGAGGATTGCAAGTTCGAGACCAGAGGTAGTCTGTGTAACTTAGCAAGATCCTGTCTCAAAATGTAAAAAACCAACTGGGGGTGCAGCTCAGTGGTCCAGCACTTGCAGAGCATGCAAGTGCAAGGCCCTGGGTCCAACTCTCAGTACCACAAAAAAAAAAAACTATGAATAGCAGAAAAGTACTGACAACAGTACCGGGCATGACACAGTGTCAGGTAGTATTTTGGCTTTTAAAAAGTTGCTATAAGTCAGACCAACTCAATGGCACCTACCAATAACAACAAAAACATATGCCATATAATTTTACTCTTTAGAGCTTTTTACTTTTATCATAGAATATTTTAAAACATGAAAAAATACCTCATTACTGAAGAGCTAGTTGTTAATATCAGTAACTTTTTCATACACGCATATGTTGGCTGTGAGAATTAAGTCTGATCCATGATAATGACAATAATAATAATAATGGTGATGATGATAGCTGCGATTAGCCATTGAGTTCATTCTATGTACCATAGCGGATAATATACATCTTAAGCCTTCTACATGTACTGTCTTATCCAGCTCTCTCAGTAATCTATGGTGTATGCAATTTTATATTCACTTTGCAAATAAGAACATTTAATCCCAAAGTCACGCAGGTAGAAAATCACAGAGCAGAATTTTAACCCAATTCTATCCAAATAAAAAGAAAATGCCATTTACAACAATACTGAAAAGGAAATTAGTTCACTAGAATAGCCCTCAAGTCAAACCACTCTCCACGTTTTTCTACTTGACTGATGATATAAATGTACCAGCCACTCCCAATTTGGTATCCAAAATGCCAGCCAGCTTCATCTTTTTCACTTCCAAGAAAAATGATCCCACTAAACAGGAATGAAGAGAATATGCAGCTCAACTCTAAATGGGCATTCATTTTTTCAGAGGGTGGATTTATTTAACTTACTTGGTGATAAGATTATCTAAAACAAAAAGGTAAAAGAAAGAAGTATAAAACTTAAGGCACCTTTAACATAGCTGAACATTATTTTTTATGAAAGAGATGCCATGAAACACATGTGGGCCATTTTTATTTTCAGTGATGGTTTTGCTTAGATGTAGTCAGATCGACTCAACAGCACCTCGCAACAACAACAACAACAACAACAACAACAACAACATGAATCAAATAGAAACATTTTATGTCTGATATAGAGACACACTGCAGATTAGTCCTTGCATGTGTTGTGGAAGTTTTCCTCTTATGAACAAGAAATTATCACTATGAAGAAAAGATTAATCAATTTTGTTTTCATTTTTGGGCAAATCTATCTGATTTTGTTCATTTACCGTGCCCTAAAATTATACATAATTGTATTAGCAACAATATGTGGTTGCTTCTTGACAAAGGACAATTTGACTCATTAAAAAACAGGCTGCTGCCCTTAAATATGTAGCAGTTTCCATGGAAACAATTCTACTCTGACTCAGAGCATATCTTGTTTTAAGAAGAGCAGCTTGTTGTTATGGCAATGGGAACTTGAGCAATTCTCCCCAAAGATACTGAGCATGGGCGAGATAAGAGGGTTGTCAGCTATGAGGCATATACAAATACCAGTGCATTGACTTCTGATAACTTACAGAAATCATAGCTGGTAAAAACAATAGGAACCATTCTAGACTCGTCAGGAAAAAGCTTGTGCCCTGTGCTCCTTCCTCATTTTATTTTTAACTACTGTATAATGAATAATAATAGCATAGAATTATGCTTAAAATTTTATTCACTGAAGGCAATGAATTCAAACTGGTGTTTCTATAGCAACCATATATGATATTTCTTAAGACTTTATTGTGAAATATGTTTGAAATAGTAGAAGAATCATACTTTGTCACTTAGTTCATGAGATGATGATGATAATGGTGTCAGTCAAATTTACATGCTATATGTTGTCACTGTTTTAAATGTTTTTGTTATATGAACACGTTAAAATTCATAATACTTTTACATAGGGTCTTATCAATATCTCCACTTACAGAACAGAAACCTGAAGTACAAAGAGGTTAATTAATTTATCCAAAGACACACAGCAAGGAGGCACCAGAGGCCGGAGCGCCCCCTGGCAAGTGCATTCTCCCACCTATTTCCTTATGCTGCCATTTAGTTCAGTTGATAGAGCGCTGCGCTGCAGTCTCTGAGGTCCCGAGTTCAATTCCCAGCACCACAATAATGGGAGAAGAACCTGGCAATCCACTCCCAAAGCAATCCCGAAACAGTCAGCCATTGAAAACCCTACGAGGGTTGTTATGAGTCAGATACCGACTTGACGGCACCTAACCTAAACATATTAGTTTTCATTTACTTATAAAAATATTACATCTCAATCATAATTTGAAATACTGAATTATACCCAGTATCTAAAGTTTTCCAGAAAGTAAATGTGAATTTCAGAGAGGAATTGATGTAAACTTGAATTTAACTGAACCAAATAGAAATGCATTGTCCTTTCTCAATGACAACCTTACCATGTCAGTATATTTAACCTTAGAATTAGTTAATATTTAAACAATTCGGGGTCACTTCTGAAAACTTTGAAAGTCACGTCTGGAGTGAAGAGAGGAGAATTCCTGAGGGATTATTCTGAATATATTTGTTAAGTCTGAAATATATACATGCAAATATGGAAATTGTAATGATAGGATTTACTGTGATTGGACTCTAATTAGAATTGCAAAATATTTCATTTCAGGGACTTATGCCTTTTCTCATCAGAAATTTTCAGCCTTTTAAACCAAAGTCATTACTTTTACTAGTTTATGTATTGCAAATGAATCAGAAATTCACCTCATTTCAGTCTCTTAGGCAATGATTACATAAGTATTTCAATAACATGAAATGTGCATCTCACTTGGTGTTATTAAGAAAAACTCATGCTGTAGAGAAAAAGTTGGTTTTCCTGCAACTTTGTTTCCATGGAGGCAGGTGAATTTTTGATAGTTGTTGCCCTGATAAAAGTTATGTTGTTGTTGAGTCAGGTCCAACTCATAGTGACCCTATGTACAACAGAAAGAAACACTCCCCCACACCGTGCCATGCCTAGCACGATGTCAGTGCTTCTCTGATATTGATAGGGTTTTCAATGGCTGATTGTTTTGGGAGTGGGCGGCTGGGTCCTTCTCTCAATTTTTGTAGTGCTGGGGTTCAAACTCAGGACCTCAGAGAGGGCAGAGCAAGCACTCTACCAACTGAGCTAACCTCCAGCCCTAAAAGTTATAAACTAAAAATGACAGTAATCAATATCATTCTAAGATAGATGATGTTTTTAAAATATCTTCTAAGTTAGGAACATGGGAGAATGTACCTCCCCTCCCCACCACTGTTGCCTGGAGACCCTGGCTGGCCTGCTGCTGAGACAAGCAGAGGGCTCCCAATTGTTCTTTTCACACTAACATCCAAAACACTTAATCGCTGATATTAAGAGGTTCTTAAATACAGCACTGCAAACAGTAATTTGCTTAAATAGCTGTGTGGGTTAGTCCTTTAGCTACTGGCTTTGTCCAGGCCAGATCCAGGTAATTGCCAGGCACATAACACAAGTAGGTTCAGACTCCCCTGCCTCCTTCAAGGCCAAGATCCCCCCATCCAACTTGCACCTCCATTATTAACTATTCATACGACTCTTACCTGTTACCTTCAGTCTACTTTTTAACCATACATTCACACACGCTTGTCTGATTCAATAATAAAATGTATCCTATGTAACCTTGGTGCTACATGTTCAAGAGGGAGATGTGAATTTACTTCTAAGCACGCCTTAATTTCTTGGAAACAGTATAATTATTACGGGGGTGGTAACATGGACCTGAGCCTCAGGAGATGGCAATGTTGGAGACAGAAACGGGATCAAGAGCAAGCATGCACACGTGTGAACACTGTTGAGGGTAGGCATATTGTCCAAGGTTACGCTAATAACGACTACCATTCACTGATTACCTATTGTTGTTGTTGTTGGGTGCCAGCGAGTCGTGTCCAACTCATAGTGACCCTCAGGGAGTTTTCAATTATAGACTGTTTTGGGATTGCCTTGGGAGTGGATTGCCATATCCTTTTCCCATTTTTTGTGGTGCTGGGAATCAAACTCGGGACCCCAGAGACTGCAGAGCAGCACTGTACCAACTGAGCTAAATCCCAGGTGATTACCTCTTAGCACATACATTACTACATCTAGACATGAGGTGGTGCACACCTGGTATCCTAGAGATTCGAGAGGCAGAGGCAGGAGGATTGCTAGTTCCAGGGCAGAGGCAGCCTGTGTAACTTAGTGCGACCCTGTCTCAAAATAAAAGTGAAACCTGGGCTGGGGGTGCAGCTCAGTGGCAGAGCACTTGTAAAGTATATGTGAGGTCCTCAGTTCAACGCCCAAGTACTCCCCCAAGTCAGTTTTCAAAGTAGGATTTGTACCCCTTTGAACAGATAATCGGAGTCTAAATAGAAAAAACAAACTACCCAAAATAACACAGTTTGTCAATTAACAAGTAATGGAGCTGAGATATGAACATAGATCTCATCAGAAAAGACCCTGCTCATTTCCCTAAAGCAAAACACCTCTCAATAAGTTTTAGGACATTTTTAGAGGAGA
>VMDO01011912.1:33953-64710 GCA_007922755.1 Pedetes capensis | reverse complement strand
TCTTCCTCCTCCTCCTCCTCCTCCTCCTCCTCCTCCTCCTCCTTCTTCTTCTTCTTCTTCTTCTTCTTCTTCTTCTTCTTCTTCTCTTTCTTCTTTTTTTTTCTGGTACTGGGGGTTGAACCCAAGGTCTCACACTTGCATGTTTTGCAAGTGCTGGACCACTGAGCTGCCGCCTCCAGCACATTTTTTTTTATTTATTTACTTTTTGAGACAGGGTTTCACTAAGTTATGCAGACTGCCTCTGGTCTCGCACTTGGGATCCTCCTGCCTCCGCCTCTCAAGCCTCTGGGATTACAGGCATGCACCACCGCGCCCAGCTGGACTGCAGCTTCTTTTATTTACATCATGAGTAATGGCTCTACTGAGGTCTAATAAGACTTAGTTTCATTCTGAATCTCCATTGCAACATAAATATATGTTACACAGAGAAAAATAACATAAATCTTCTACATGACATTAAAATACATTTTAATTGTTAATAAGACAAAAGAAATCAGACTCTGCAATCTGCTATTGCAGTTGTGTCTTCATAAAGGGATTTAAGACCATACATTTAATTTTCATGTATGACAAATTACCATGCTATTGGATTATAGACTCCACTGAGTTCAAATTTGATAACTGGTTTCCTGTAATTTCCCCCCCAAATTATGATATGTAGGTGCTCAATAAATATTTATTGAAAGAATGAACACAATGGTTATCTTCTTTAAAAAGTTATTGTACGTAGCACAGAGATCTCCCTGTGCAAGGACAAAAGAAAAAGTACTAAGAAATATGGGAATAAAAAAAAGACTAAAAATTTAAAGATGAAAAGAAGAACTTAAAATTCAAAAACCAGTAAGATCTATTTTGCAGTTGGAGCTTGGAGTGGGAGCGGGAAGATGAGACCACAGAAGGATCATCCAAACACACCTTTAAAGTGAAAGCCAAGAATTGATCTGAAGGCGAGAGACTAAGTTGGGAGTTTTACTATGGTAATCAGCAATAGAAAAACTTAAAGAGGAGCCAGGTGCAGTGGCGCATGCCTGTAATCCCAATGGCTTGGGAGGCAGAGGCAAGAGGATGGCAAGTTCGAGACCAGAAGCAGTCTGCGTAATTTAGCTAGACCCTGTCTCAAAAACTAGAAAAAATGGGCTGGGGGTGCAGCTTCAGTGGTCCAGCACTGCAAAGCATGCAAGCGCGAGGCCCTGGGTTCAACCCCCCAGTACCCAAAAAAGAAAAAAAAGAAAAAAGAAAAACTTAAAAAGTAATATATAAGCCAAAATAGAAAACACTGTGTAATGTTAGAGAAGATAAAAGTATTCCAGTGATTAAATGACAGACTCAGGAGTCAAGGAAAGATATCAGGTGGATAGAAACAAAGATGATGGGGAAAAAAAGAATTGTTGTTACATGCCATTGAGTCAGGTGCAACTCATAGGAACGCTATGTACAACAGAATGAAACACTAGACTCTGTGCCATGCCCAGTACTATTGTCAATGCTTCTCGGCCACTCGTAGGGTTTTCCTTGGCTGATTATCTCAGGAATGGGCTGCTGGGTCCTTCTTCCAAGCCTACAGCACCCTACCTCCAGCACCCTGGACCCAGACCCAGGCAGTCTACCATCTAAGTACTAACCATGCCTGACCCTGCTTACCTTTGGAGATCTGAGGAGGCTGGATGCCAGGGTAGTATGGGTGCAGGCAAAATAAGAATAGGTCAGAAAAATTTAGGAATGTTGCCGGGCACGGTGGTGCACTCCTATAAATCCCTGCGTCTTGAGAGGCAGAGGCGGGAGGATCACAAGCTCGAGACCAGAGGCAGTCTGTGTAACTTAGCGAGACCCTGTCTCAAAAAGTAAAAAAATGGGCTGGGGGTGCAGCTCAGTGGTCCAGCATTGCAAAGCATGTAGGCGTGAGGCCCTGGGTTCAACCCCCAGTACCGGAAAAAAAAAGTTGAGGAATGTTTAATATAAATAACAAAAATAGTGTGGCAGAATGAATAGTTGCCCCTGGTGTTTGTAAACTAGTAAAGGGCAGACATCATGGGCCAGACTATGAACTATCTTGTGACCCTGCTGTGGAGTTTGAACTTTATCTGGAATACTATGGGGAGCTCTTACTTTTAGCTGGGGTGTGAGACATGATTAGTTTTATATTCTATAAAGGTCATTCTGACAACTGTGTTGCACTTGTAATTGAGGATGGTAATAAACTTGGAGAACAAAATTTACACTTGCTTGGAGTAATTAAACTTTCTTTAATGAACAAAACCACTATTAACATTCAGATTAATATATAAAACTTAATAAAAAGCACAATAAGTTATCCTATGGCTGGGATTTAGCTCAGTTGTTAGAGCACTGTGCTGCAGTCTCTGAGGTCCCGAGTTCAATTCCCAGCACCAGAAAAATGAGAGAAGGACCTGGCAATCCACTCCTAAGGCAATACCGAAACAGTCAGCCATTGAAAACCCTGAGAGTCGCTATGAGTCGGATACAGACTTGACGGCACCTAACAACAACAACAACATAGAAAAGAAATCAAAACTATTATTAATATAAGCAATTTCACTGTGTATTTAAAATCAGTAGTGTATATATTAAACTTATTTGATATTTGTCTGGAGATGCTAACTTGTTTATGCCAAGAGATTTGGAAAACAGATATCTGGCAACTAACTGAAAGAGATCCATATTTGTGCCTATTCTCAAGAAAGAGGATCCAACCAAATGTGGAAACTATGGAATAATATCAATAATATCACATGGAAGTAAAATTTTACTAAAGATCATTCAAAAATGAATGCAGCAGTATATAGACAGGGAACAACTGGGAAATCAAGACTGATTTAGAAGAGGATGTGGGACCTGGGACATCATTGCTGATGTCAGAGGAATATTAGCTGAAAGCAGAGAATACCAGAAAGATGTCTAACTATATTTTATGGACTATGCAAAAGTATTTGACTGTGCAGATCATAATAAATTATGGATAACACTAGGAAGAATGGGAATGCCAGAGTACTTAATGTCCTCATGAGGAATCTGTACATGGACCAGGAGTTAGTCACTCAAACAACAAGGAAACACTGCCTGGTTTAAAGTCAAGAAAGATGTGCCTCAGGGCTGTATCCTTTCACTGTACCTCTTCAGTTTCTATACTGCGCAAATAGTCCCAGAAGTTAGATATTACGAAGAATAATGCAGCATCTTGATTGGAGTAACGATCATTAACAACCTGTGTCGCAGAGATGACACAACTCTGCTTGCTGAATGTGAAGAGGATTTGAAACATTTACTGAAGATCAGAGACCATAGTCTTCAGTATAGATTGTGCCTTAACACCAACAAAACAAAAATCCTTACAACTGGGTCAGTGTACCATTTCATGATAAATGGAGAAACAATTGAGCTTGTCTAAGATTTTTCTTTACTTGGTTCTACAATCAACGCCCATGGAAGCAGTAGTCAAGAAATCAAAGAAACACTGTATTGGGGAAAGCTTTTACAAAAGACCTCTTAAAGTGTTGAAAAGTAAAGATGTCACAGTGAAGACAAATGTGCACCAGACTCATGCCATGACATGTTCAGTGGAATTGTATGGTTGTGAAAGCTGGACATTGAATAAAGGAGACAGAATTGCTGCCTTGGGATTATGGTGCTGAAAATGAATATTTAGTATTCCATGGGCTGCAAAACAAATTAATAGATCTGTCCTATAACAAGTACAACCAGAGTGCTCCTTGGAAGCAAGGATGGTTAGACTGTATTTTAAACATTTTGGACATGTAGTCGGGAAGGATCAATCCACGGAGAAGGACATCATATTTGACAGAGTGGCAGGTGATGGAAAAGAAGGGAAAACTCTCAACTAGATGGATTGACACAGTGTCTACAACAATGGGTTTAAACATAAACAAGATCATGTGCCTGGCACAGAATCAGGGAATGTTTCATTCTGTTGTACATAGATCACTATGATTTGGACCTGACTTGATGGCAACTAACAACAATATTTGTCTTATCCTAAAACCACCACTGATTTGCAACATGCTTTCAAACTGTATATACAGTTATTATGATATAAAGTAGTCTAAGTGCTTTTATGAAATTGATTCCACAGTTGTCTAAGTCCTTGTACATTTACATATCTGCAACATATGCACAAACAATTCAATTTCCAGGACTTTAAATCCTCCCTAGACAAACAATTTCATCTTGAAACTTATTATCTTTTTAACACAAGCATGCTGTTCTTTCCATTTTACCTATTGTTTATTCTACTTCTAGAGTTCCTAAATACTATGTGATACAGATGAAATATTTTAATTTTTTCTTCAAACTATTACTTGATGTTCAACAACCATTATATGACCTTCAGTGACATGTGTATTTAAGTATTTCAGCAATAATTTCAATCACAATGCAGAGTAGTGGAGGGAATGATGATATTAGGTAACAAAAAGTGTTTATTTTTGTCATCTATGTCTGGCAAAGGCTAGGATTTAGCTCAGTTGGTAGAGTGCGGCTCTGCAGTCTCTGAGGTCACAAGCTCGATTCCC
Source organism: Pedetes capensis (assembly GCA_007922755.1). Classification (NCBI taxonomy): domain Eukaryota; kingdom Metazoa; phylum Chordata; class Mammalia; order Rodentia; family Pedetidae; genus Pedetes; species Pedetes capensis. Next base: position 60,163 of record VMDO01011912.1, on the reverse strand, counting down.
AGCACCGCAAAAATGGGAGAAGGATGTGGCAATCCACTCCCAAGGCAATCTTGAAACAGGCAGCCATTGAAAACCCTATGAGGGTTGCTATGAATCAGATACAACTCGATGGCCCCTAACAACAACAACATGTCTGGCAAGTAATATAATTTTCTTAAGTACTTTTTCAGGGGAGAAACAGGAGTCCTTGTTGATCTCAACAAATTTTAACTAGTAGTCTGTTACAGTCACATGTCTTTCAAATATTTAAGGAAATGTGATATAAAGTTTCCTACTCAGACAAGAAACTGGTATGATCCAGTATCCTTGGGCTATCATGTTGTTGTTGTTAGGTGCCATCATATCCAACTCATAGCGACCTTCATTGGGCTTTCAATGGCTTTGCCTTGGGAGTGGATTACCACATACTTCTCCCATTTTGGACTATCATAAGATATATATTTTCATATATATATATATATGAGTATATATATGATATATATATGCATATATATATGCTTATATATATATATACATATATATATATATATATGGGAGAAGAACATGGCAACCCACATTCCAAGGCAATCCTGAAACAGTCAGCGATTGAAAACCCTATGAAGGTTGCTATGAGTTGGACTGGACTCAAGGCCACCTAACAACAACAACAACCATATAAAGTTAATATTTTACTCTGCTACTCTTTGTTTCTAAGGAAAACAAGAACAAAAAGTTCAGCTCTGTTCAAGACAATTGCTCTCGTTTTCCTAGACTTAATTAATCTACATAGGCTGCAGGTCCTCAGAAAGAGCAGAGCAGCAATCTACCAATTGAGCTAAGCCTCAGCCCATCTAGTGAGGCGAAACTATTTAAAAAGGAGAATATATTTAAAAGTGATTAAGGTGAATATACTTAAGCAGAATGAGGTCCTCTTACTGTATGCACTTTTAAATATCATTGTCTTTAGTGTCAAATAGTGTTTCAGTTCCTGTTTTAATGGTATAATATTAAATATTCATTTGGAAAAAAATAGTCTATTTTATATTCAAATATCTCTGCCTTTTCCATTATTTACTCTCCCTTCTCAATACTGCAAGATTCTCTCTTTTACCATTCCTTTTTGGTTGAGGAACTCTTCTTACCCAGTCTTTATGGATACTTCTTCTGGTGACAAATTCTTTTTATTTCCCTATGTCTGAAATGTCTTAATTTATTTTTCATTCTTGATGAATAGTTTTACTGGCTATAGAATTCTCAATTGATGATTCCTTTCTTGAAGAGTTTGAAAAATGTTGTTTGGGTTCCTTCTGACCTCCTTGGTTTCAGAATTGGTGTGCACTATAGGTGGTATATCAGTAATCCTTACATGCTTTTAGGACCATTTCCTTGGCTTTTCTCTGATGAAGTTTAATTATGATGCATTTTGGCATGAATTTTGGAGGGAGGTTAAAATTTCAGGAATCACTAAGCTTCTTGGATCTGTAGATATGTGTCTTTTGCCACATTTGGATATGTTTTAGCCATCATTTCATTGAACACACTTTCTGTCTCATTGTCTTTCTCCTCTCCTTGGGACTTATGATAAGAATGTTAGATGTTTTATTATTCTACATATTATGGAGACTCTGTTACTTTATTTTTCAATTCTATTTTCTCTTTTTTTGTTGTTGTTGTTCAGATGTGGTAAGTTTAATGGATTGTTCCTCAAGTTATTGATTCTATTTTCTGTCCTCTTGAGTATAGAGCTCAACAAAAAAGAATTTAAAAATGTATGTTACTATATACTTTAGCTCTATGAACTTGATCTATTTTTATCTATTTTTGATTTCTTTGCTAAGATTTTCTTTCTTTTTACATTTGTTTCAAGATAATTTGTAAGTGACTGTTGGACATTTTTATGAGTGCTGATTTAAAACCTTTGTCAGGTAATTCCTTTATCTGACTCCTCTCAGCATTTGTGTCAGTTGATTATCTTGTCTCATGTAAGTTGTGATTCTTCTTGATTCTTTACATGATGGGTGATTTTCTTTTTTCTATTAAGTTAGAAGACCCACTGAAATCTTTTATTTTAGAATGCAGTTACTCAGTTTAAGTTCAGCAGGCAGGTCCTGGCCTACTTCTCTGTGTTGTGGTTCCATTAATATTTTAAAGTTCAGATTCTTTAAAGTGTTATTTTGTTTGCCTTGGCTTACCTGATACTACTTAGGATTCCAGAGATCTCTGCTCATCCTCCTCCCAGGAGTAGAAAGGGCCTCCACAGGCTGTCATCAGAGGTCACTCAGGGTTTAGGGCAAGTTCAGGCTTCTTAGGCTTGGCTGTTTGTTTTGGAAGGTCCACCTTGATGGTCTATCCATCCAACTATCTGGATGTGGAGGGAATTCTCAAGCCCCAAAGGATGAAAAAAAGGTTTTAGGGCTGAGCCAAAAGCTGTGGCCGAGTACCTTTTGCCAGTTCCATTTGCCTGCTTCTGTCTTTCACAGCCAAGAAGGGAATCCTCAGGCCTGCTGGGGAAAGGACCACTTCTCCTGGTAACGTCTTTGGGGAAAGTGCCTCTGCTAAAGTCCTTTTCAGATTGTGATCTCTTGCTCAGGTTGCCAGAGGGACTCATTTTCTATGCAGCAGAAAGAGCCTATCTGGACTGCCTTCTCTTTCATCTCTAGCTAGTCAGGAAACTTTAGAACAACATACAGCCTCAGCCTCCTTCTGGAGCTGCTCTATTTTGTTTCAGTCCTGGGGTTCCAAACTAGCTCTCATTTTGCCATGTTTCACAGTTCTACTTTGGTGACTCCTGTGCTATCTCTAGGGTCTATAGTTTTGTCTATCAGGTAGCAGTGGGGAGAAGCACAAAGACACAGGTCTACACCACCTTTCCTAGACTGTCAATCATCCAATGATGTTCCGTGAAAGAAAATGCCTTTTAAAGGTGTGTTTGACTAGAAGAAATTGTTCTTCTCCATTAAAGTGAAAACACTAAATATATGGTAGGATAATATTTTCCAGAGGGCCTCTTATGTAAGATAACATCTCCATTTTTTGTTGTTTGTTTGTTTGGCTGGTTGTTTTTGAGACAGGGTCTTACTATGTAGCCTGGACTGGCCTCTAATGTAAGATTTTCCTGAGTACTGAGATTATAAGCAGGTGCTATCATGCTCAGCTGTCTCTGTTTTTTTATGAAGCAAATTATGTTGTCTAAAAATGCTTTACAAAGTCATTCCTTATCTCATCATCACAGGAAACTAGAAAAGTGGGTGAATGTTTGAGTCCAAGCAACTGTCACCTAAAGAAACACAGAAAACTTTCATTTCAAAGATAACGTAACATTTAAAATTCTTTTGGTTGCAATTTTCTACTATCAGAGTCTCAAATGTTCCCAGCTCTGTCCCTGGAGCTTGCCAAAAACATGATTAGCTATTGTCATGACAAATAGTAGTAAGTCCATCTGTCTTCCCTCATCCCAGCAACAAAAGAAATCTAAACTTCAGCTGAATATTGCAACAGTATATGTTTGTCAATTGGGATTAAGAGTCCTTCCTCACTAGGAAAAAGATAACAAACAAACAAAACAAAAACAAAAACAGAAAAAGAAGAAAAGAAAAAACGAAATAAAATGAAAAAAAATAATTCAAAATAAAAAAGCAACTCTTGGCCATGGCTATAGAGAAGACTGAGCAATGAGGATAATGGGAGCCAGAAGAGGGAATTAAAGGATATCTGGATCTTAGCTGTGTCTTTGGTAAAAAAAAGGTATCACTCTGCCAAAGCAATTATTTTGCTTATATTTGTTAGTTGCATAGTATGCTTCCTAATAATTCAACTACAAAAACAGAATTGCTAATACTAAACTATGATTGGGCTGGGGCCTCAGTTGGTAGAGTGCTGCTCTGCACTCTGAGAACCCAGGTTCAATCCCCAGTACCACAAAAATGTGAGAAGGACATGGCAATCCACTCCTTAAGCAATCCTGAAACAATCACCCATTAAAGACCCTAATGAGTTGCCTGACTTGATGACACTTAACAACAGCAACAAAATTAGACTAGTATAATGTTCAAAAATAGGACAGAATATTGAGTGCAAGCAGAGCATATATCCTGAAACTTGCTGTTTAGCCTCTATATTCACCTTTTCCTGCCACTATTTGGCATGAAACAATCTATTTTTTATCTCTAATAAATGACAGAATAAAATTCAGATTGTTGTTGATAGGTGCCATCAAGTCAGATTTGACTCACATAGGGACCCTCATAGGGTTTTCAATGGCTGATTTTTTGGGGATTGCTTCAGGAGTGGACTGCCACATTCTTCTGTTTTCGCAATGCTGGGGATAGAACTCTGATCCTCAGGGAGTGTGGAGCAGCACTCTACCCACTGAGAAGCAGATAAAGTTTCACAAATACTGTCTTTAGGCAATCTTCATAAATAAGAGAGTAAAGGAACAGGATACTTTCTGTCTAGGAACCTAAGAAGTAGTGTAAATACCCATCTGCCTGAGATAGTTTATAAAACACCTCTGCCAATGGAATGGTCAAGGTAACCTTGGACTTTATTCCAGTTCAGTAGTTTCTGGCTCTTCAGCAAAACAGAAGATGAGGCAGGGCTGAAACTTAAGAATGCTGAGCCAACCATTCCATCAAGCTTACCCTGAAATCTCCCTGGAGAAACACCACCTGTCCATGACTGACAGAAGCTGGAAGCTTATCATATTTTTGCATTCTTTGTTTATCATATGCATCAGACAATTTCCTCAAAGTCATGACAGGATGGTGTATGTACTAAAATATCATACATGCACAGCTACCTTATAAAATTAGTCTGAACTAACCTTCTTGAAATAGTACCTGGTGTGTATGCCAATAATCATGTTAAATTTGCAATATTTCTTCATATTTCTATAATGTAGAGGGACTCCTCTGGAGCCAACATTTCTATAATGCTCCCAAGTTCCTCTGGTACCCAGAGGGATGTGAACCATAAGATTTCGAAGGCAGTGCACTGGGGCTACAGTCTATTGGCCAGCAGCCTGAGATTTTGCACTCTGCTGGAGAGCTTACACAAGGCCAGCTGGCAAATGAGATGTGGGGACAGATGCATCTTATAAACGGGCATCTGTGGAAAGGCTGCACTCCAGGACTTCTAAGCTGGCATAGAATCAAAGAAACAATTCTTTCTTGATAATGAGAAGTACAACCTAACCAAAGATGTGATACCCAGTTGGCAGAAAAATGACAGAATACAGCAAAGGCTCAGATATTAAATGGACCAAAACTGCATCCTTCCAACAACATGAATTTAACAGGAAAAAACAAATCTATTAGAATAGTGACTTTGTTTGACCTTTCCTTGATCTATAAGATCAAAGTAATAATTAACTATAGAAAAAAATCAACTTTAATTATTTTATGTAGTTAGCCCAAAGCAAAAGTTGTCTGTATTTAAATACATTTCATATAGGTATATATGTATATATGTGCTTGTAAGCATGAGTATGTACACATGAACACCTGGATGTGAACATGCATGCATATATGTGTGGGCATATGTGTAAATGCAGACCTATGTATGTGCATAGACTTGTTTGTGTGGATATATCCATGTGTCTGCAGCCATAGCACCCTAGCTTTGATCCTGCCTGATCTCTGAAGCTAAGCAGGTTTCTCTGGTTAGTCATCAGATGGGAGACCACCTGGGTATACGAGGTGCAGCAGGCTAGGGAGAAGAAAGTGGCAATCCACTGCTGAAACAATCCACCACATGAATAGCAGAGAAGCCCTGACAAAAGTGCTAGGCATGGCACAGTGTTGGGTAGTGTTTTTTTTCTTTTGTACATAGGGTTGCTATGAGTCAGACCCAACTCGAAGGCACATAACAGCAACAAAAACATATATCTATGTATAGATAGTTACAAAATGTAGTGTAGCCATACCTGTTTTCTCTAGTCCTGACATGACCATGATCATCCTGAATTGGAGCAACTGCGCTGACTGACAGGGGACCTTGACCCATAGTCATTGAACAGAATAAGCATAACTATATAGACAGGTAGGCTATGATAATGGTAATGGAACTGTTAACATTCCCTCTTACAGATAGAGGGTATAATCAGGAAACCCTCAAGAGACCCTACTCTAAAATGCTAATCACCACCACTTCTTCCTTCTCAACTGCATATAATTTATATATACAGTTATATAAGAGGTAAAAAATAATTAATTGGGGGTGGGATTTCTTGGTGGTACAGCTGCCCATGGGTCACCCAGGCTCTTTTCCTGTGAATAACCCAATATACTCATGAATTCACCAAGCTGGGCTTAATGGAACCTTTCTTTGGTCTGTCTGCCCTTCCTGTCTGGGGAGAATTGGTGTTTCTTTTACATCTCCCCGGGAAAGTCACACAACAGAAAAGGAGGGAAAGAATATCTTTAAAATTTCACAGAGAAAGCCTTACTTTGTTTAAATTGTTACCTTTTAACCATGCTTGGCAATGACCTTGTGCGATGGAATATCAGGATAGATATTCTTGGAAAGATAGATCTTCTGTTAAAAATAATCTTAGTAGAACAAATTACTGATACAGCTGGGCCCCACAGGAAAGCCATAGTTACATTTGCACAGAAGACCAACTCTATCAGTATGATTAGGTGGTACTCACACACACACACACAAAACACATATACACAGAGCATACTATGATAAAATAAGCAATAAATGCAGTGGATTAAACAAAAAAATTATTTTTGTCCCACAACAACATCCCACAGAGGTTTTAATACCATATGTATGTGCAAGCATTTGTGTATATAGTGAATATTCATGATGAAGCTATACTATGCTAGATTCCTCGTAATTTATCTGATAAAGAATGTATCACAGAAGAGTATTTGGCAAATGCTGTCCTGATCAATAGACAATGTAATTTATGTGATAAAGAATGTATCACAGGAGAATATTTGGCAAATGTTTTCCTCATCAATAGATGATGAAGCAAACCTTATTACAGCACTAAGTTTTAAAATTAAATATGTCTCTTGCCTCAGTGCTTATAAGAGCTGAATACAGATTATAGGAGGAAGAAACGGCGAGGACAGAGTAGAAGATAATGAGTTGCTCACAAAGCTTTGGGATATTATGAACACTGTTTGGCCATGTAGCTACTTCTCTATGGAACATAGCTCCACTTCAGGACAGTTGAGACTCCAGAGAACATCAGCACCTTATCACCTAGGAAACTCCAGCAAGGCAGAGGAATGTTTAATGAAAATGGGTACCCCCCCATAGCACTGGTGACTGTGATTACAAACACAGTGTGCTTAGGAGAATATACCTGGGCCTACATGCAGTGATTCCTGGCAGGCCATTGGTTCTTAGCAGGATTCTCAGTGCATTAAAGAAAGAAAGAACAATAGTGTCTAGCAGTCATGATTCTGTCACCAAACCCTTACCGCCTCATAAGATGTGCCTGTGTTCTGCAAAGCAATTGGAAGTCTTCCCTGTAAATAGTAAAATAGTCAGTCCTCCTGGCTGAGGCTGAGATTGGTGATTCCTGGCAGGTGTAATCCCATTTTGCTGGAGGCTTGATGAGACTAGAGGAGGTTGTGTTGCCTGGCATAAATAGCAGGACCCAGAAGCATCAAAAGCAGTCAACAGGTGATGTTGCAGGCATAGTCAGACCAGCAAGGTGGATCTTGTCCCAGTGGATGAATAGTTTCATTTGTGGTAGGATGTAAGTTGCCTCCTGTGTGCCTCTGAACTATTTTGGGACAATTTTCAGTGGACTGAATTCTAGCTCAGCAGGTAGGAATGGAGTTTTTTATGTCAGAAATGAAGAAGCTTTTTTCTTCATTGAAATGTGTTTCCTACAGTGTTATATAAATAAAACTCAATATGGAAATTATAAGTATGATTAAAAGTACATAAACAGATCATACTTATACATATAGAAAATTGATTAATATATAAGTCTGAAAACCTGAAAAGTCCATGTGGATAAGGCTGGCACTAATAAAATTATGTTTAAAAATAACCATTTATTATGTATATATAGAGAGATATCCCTTCAGAAAAGTAATATTTGACAATAACACTGTACATGAAAACATTTTTGTTTTACAAGTCTGTGCAGATATTCAAGGGTTTCATTGATTGTCCACACTGGAATACATTTGCAGCAGGACATAAGACATGTGTAAATATATTCATGAAACATTTCAAACATTAATTTAGAGCTTATTGCACTTGAAGCTATGTGCTTTTCCCCAGAGAGAAAAAGATGAACAATATATAGTCTATGTTTGCCAAAACATCAAATAATAGCAGAACTACCAATGTGGGTGAGAGAGAGAAAAAGCATAAACAAACCATGATTATGCATTTTGATGGATTCCATATTAGATATATATACAGATTACTCTGTGCAGAGGGAGGAAAACTAATCTTTCCAAAGGTTCTAGGAAAGATATCAGAGATGTTCATACTAATGCTAAGTCCTGAAGTAATTAGAAAGCTTTCCATCTGAGAAGATAAATATAAAATAGGCTAAGCATAGGAACATTGTATAAAAGGCATTATTTGTCCAAGGGCACAAGAAATTCAAGGAAATCTAAATAAATAGAACCAGAACACAGGCTATGTCCAAAAAGGGACAGTGAGGAGAGGTAGACATTGCACTATTGTAAATGGGAAAGAGAATCAAGTTAGAGTTATATTTATAGGTGAGCAGAAAAAGCAGTTAAGGGATTATTGTAAAATGACAGATAAAAAATTATTATAGCCTGAAATATGGTAATGGAGAGGTATGAAAAAGGTAGACTCTAGATACGTGGATAAAAGTAGGATATATAGATAATATGACTGATAGTTCAAGGACAATGAAGGAGGAGCTATAATTCCCACATTTTAGCTGAGTCTCTAGAACACGGGTCCCCAGCCCCTGGGCTGCAGACTCTTAAGACTGTTAGAAATCCAGATGGCTGCACAACAGGAGGTGAGTGGTGGGCAAGCAAGAAAATATGTTCGGTATTTACAGCTGCTCCCAATGGCTCACATTACAGACTGATGGCCCCCTCTTATCCTTGGGAAAATTACCTTCAATGAAACTGGATTCTGGTTGGGGACTGATGCTCTGAAATAAATTCCTTAAGAGGAGTAAAGTCTAAGGAGGAAAACATTTGAAAGAGAAATATGAGTTCAGTTTGGGGCATACTAAGTTTGGCATTTGTTGATTCAATGCTCTTGTATTCACTGTATACAAATAGTCATGTGTCAATTAATTGGAATGGTGGGGTCAAAAAAGACCACAGGAATTAAATTTTGTTGTTTTGTTAAACCCCTAAATGCCATGCAAATATGTTGTTACCTGTAATCTAGGCAAGTCCCTGCTCAGGGCAGATGCCAGAGGGGCAGTGCTGGAGCACCTGCCTAAGCTCAGGTAAGTACCTGGAGGGATCACATCTGACCCTACGATGCCAATTACAGTTTCAAATCATTTTCCATGTTTTGTGATAGTCTAATGAAAAATTTTGGCTTTATAGTTTTTAGTTTATCTACATTATAAATGAGAATATTTTTTGTTAATTTAGTTTTAGTTCAATTTTATTGTAGTTTTGAAAGCTTGGAGAACAGTTTAGAATTTTGTAAGTGACTTAAGAAATATTTCTTACTTTTTGACATTGTTACATGAATGTATGTTATATTAGTAAGTTTTGAATGGTGTTTTAATCCATATAACAACAGAATTAAATCTTAAGAACAAGTATTTTAAATAATATAAGGTTTTGTACTTTGTCATCTTACATGACTCAACAAGCCAATATCCAACAATTAAGTTGACAATAGCAGTTAAGGTGGGTTTTTTTGTTTGTTTGTTTGTTTGTTTGCGGTACTGGAGGTAGAACCCAGGGTCTCGCGCCTGCATGCTTTGCAAGTGCTGGACCACTGAGCTGTGCCCTCAGCCCTTTTTTTTTTTTTTTTCTTTTTTTACTTTTTGAGACAGGGTCTCCCTAAATTACGCAGACTGCCTCTGGTCTAGAACTTGTGATCCTCCTGCCTCTGCCTCCCCAGCCGCTGGGATTATAGGTGTGCACCACCACGCCCGGCTCACAGTTAAGGGTTTTAATGATGGCAAAATATACTGAGAAAGGTGTCATTAGGCTATTTCATCATGCAAATATCGTGAGCTTATTTACACAAATCTAGAAGACATTTAAACTACATGGTATAGTATATTGTTCCAAGGTTACAAACCTGAACAGCATATTGCTGTACTGAACACTGTAGGTGATTGTAACACAATAGCAAGTATTTGTGTTATTTAAAGCATCTATGAATAGAACACCTGTAGCTATACCACTGTGGTGTCCATCTAGTCAGATCTCAGAAGCTAAGCAGGGTCAGGCCTGGTTAGTACTTGGCTGGGAGACTGCCTGGGAACACCAGGTGCTATAGGTTTGGGAGAAGGACCCAGAAAGCCACTCCCAAAAAACAATCAGCTATTAAAAACCCTATGAATAGTAGAGAAACATTAACAGTATCGTTTTGCCTGTTATACATAGTGTTTTGTACTTGTTAGGTGCCGCTGAGTTGGTGTCCAACTCATAGTGACCTATTGTCAGTGCTTCTCTGCTATTTATAAGGTTTTCAATGGCAGATTGTGTTTTGGGAGTGGGTTGCCAGGTCCTTCTCCCAAGCCTACAACACCTGTTGTTCCCAGGCAGTCTCCCATCCAAGTACCAACAACGCCTGACCCTGCTTAACTTCTGAGATCTGATGGAATTGGATGCCACAGTGGCACGGCTGCATGCTATGAATTTTTAGGTCCATCATCATATGTGTGATGTGTCATTGACTAAAATTTCATTATATACAGCACATATCTGTGAATCAGGCATTGAGATCTTTAATTCAAGAGGATTATGACGCCTAAAAAATCAATTTTGAAATAATCTGAATGTATAGATATCTACAGTCAAGGAGATGAGATTGTCCAAGGGTACAGGTAAAATGCAGAATAGTTTTGTATCAACATATTTCATCTCTCTTCCTTTTTAATCCTGTCTTCTTTCCAGTTGTATTTTTAGAAACCTATTCTCCTCTTCATGGCCATATGCTTACCTATGCAGTTAAGGGTAAGGATGAACACCTGATAAATTTCTAATCAGTAAAAATGCATATAAGTCTCTGTGAGATTGAAAGATGGCAGGAACTGTTTATGGGAAAAGTTTCTTCACTGCAAGAAGAGAAAAGAAGAAAGGGGAAATAAGATATCTTCAATTTTTCCCAAGAAATAAATTATATGTGTATTTTAAGAATATATCACTAACTTAATAGTTTTTATATTTTTAAAAAAATTATTGTGTGTAGGTATTGCAAGTATTATGTAAGGGAACAGAAATTACTGTCTCAAAGATAATGTATTTATTCAAAAATATTATAATGTTCAAGCTATATCCTTTATGCCATACATAGCATAGATTATTATTATAAAATACTAATGGCTATACTTTCTTCTCCTCCCTAATTAAAATTAAGTAAAAGCCAAATATATATTAAATAATTGTAGTACAATGGAATCAGTAGGGAAATTAATGTAAGAGTAGTCCTGGAGGGTGGGAGGGCCAGAGGTGTGAGGAGGAGAGGCCGAGTTGGTAAAAAAATTACTGAGGAAGAATAAGTTTTGATATTCTATTTTATTATTATGTTGTTGTTGTTGTTGCTGTTAGGTGCCGTCGAGCCGGTATCCGACTCATAGCGACCCTCATAGGGTTTTCAATGGCTGACTGTTTCGGGATTGCCTTGGGTGTGGATTGCCAGGTCCTTCTCCCATTTTTGCGGTGCTGGGAATTGAACTCGGGGCCTCAGAGACTGCAGCGCAGCCCTCTACCCACTGAGCTAAAACTATAGATGACAATATTTAACAATAATGTGTTATATATTTCAAACAGCTAGAGTTTGGCTTAGTGGATAGAGTGCTACTTTGCACTCTCTGAGACCCTGGGTTCGAGCCCCAGCACCACAAAATTGGGAGAAATACATGGTAGTTCATCCCATAGCAATCCTGAAAGAATCAGCCATTGAATACCCTATAAATAGCAGAGAAACACTGGCACAGTGTGAGCATGGCACAGTGTCCGGGAATGTTTCATTCTGTTGTATATAGGGTCAATATGAACCAGACCCAACTCCAAGGCACCTAACAATGGCAACATTTTTCAAATAGCTAGAAGAGAGGATTTTGAGTATTTTCACCACAAAGGAATGATAAATATTTGATATAATGTCCATGCTAAATACCCTGATTTCATCATTACACAACATATACATGTATCAAAATGTCACTGTTCCTCATATGTACCACTATCATCTATCAATTAAAGTTACATAGAGCAAAAATGAGTTAAAAGGAAGAGAAATTTGGCATCCTCTGCCATTTCTGTTATAATACTTTTGCAGTTTAATACCTAAATCTCTCTCCTATGACATCTCTTTGCAGTACCGTTCAGATATTGGTATGTAAAATTTACAACAAATAATTATCTGAGAATTAAGGTTTTATAGAGAACAAAACATGAGAATTAAGACTATGGGAATAAGTAGTCATTTATCAAACAAAGAGAAAGTGTAGAAACATCAAAGAACCTGATATTTTGGGAACAGAATCTCAAAATCACAAACAAAATGGATGTAGTGTTTAATAACTAGAAACAGGGACAGATACATTACTTGGAATCATTGAAATAGAACATAACTAGAATGGAGATGGGAGGCATGGGTAAGAAGCAGTTTTCTGAATACAGCCAGGTTTCACATGTGACTTAAATCCATGGACCTAGGCAGGTAACAAAATTTTAATAAAATTTTAAAAGAGATCTAGGAATAATCTGAATTCAGGGACAAAACTGTACTGGAGATTACAGGAGGAAATGTCCAGTAAGAGGTTTACTCATATAAATTCTGCCAATAATTTAAAGCAATCTAATGTCATGAAAGAGTGCATAGACTCAGTCTCTGAATAAATTCTGCAGCCTGATTGCCTGGGTTTGAACTTAGCTTGGGCATTTACCAGCTACCTGAAAACAGGTGAGTTATTTAAATTGTGGAAAATTTCAGGCCTACTTCATATAATTGTTATGAAGATTCATGAATCTAACACACTTAAAATTCTTATAATACTGTTGGAGAATTCATACACACTACCTGATGTTAATTTATGCAGCGCCCAAACCAGGAATATTTGCATCTCTTGGGAACCAATAGAAATGGAAATGGTTTGCCTTATCCTGATGTTGTAGAATCAAAACTGCAAGGTAAGAAGAGGAGCAATCTATGATTTAACATGCATCTCAGTAATTGAGAATCACGGCCCTCGAACACCTTAAAGTGATAGCAAGTCTTACCAAATACCTATAGCAGTGTAGAATTATTTTTAAGCAGATTGTGATAAAAAATGTGACAAGACCAATTATGTCAGATTAGACCTATAATATTGGCCATATGAAAATATATACAAAGCTATATATCTCTCACCGAATGTCTAGTGACTTACTGCTTTGAGTTAAGCAGTATCTGCTACAGATGTCTTCTTTTTGAAATGCAAATGGTAGTGGAATAAATAACATTGTCAAGCAAACTCTAAGACAAGTCTAACTGAATATTTGAGAAGAATATTATAATTTGTAAAGTAGCATTTACACATGAGAAGCATTCTTATTATCTCTATGTAAAATCGACCAAAGCGAGAGTAAGACATTTAAAAAGAATTGATGAATTATTTTTATGTCTTCAGATCCAATAACTTACTTATTTTTATTTGTTTAATGCAAAGTTATATAGCATATGCACTGTGTAGAAACCACTTTTCCTTTGCAGTTATTAACATATTTTCTCATTATGCCTCTTCATATTTTTCCCATTATGCATCTGTATTGTTATAGGCATAATCACTTTTTTTTCCTTTCCAAGGGGCTCAGAGATAGGGGGGTATGGAAGATAAGGTATCTAGTCTCAATAAATTTAAAGAGACATAGATTATATGTTTTTCCTCACACACAGAACTAGACCCTGGGAGACAATATCTGACTGGATACCAATTATTTTGGATTTAGATGACTTCCATCCATCACTACCTTGGCTCTTGGCATCAATTAAGCCACTTGACATGAAATTTTTAGTTAATATACCAAGAACACACAATCTTACATGTGAAAAACCTACTTAATCCAATATAACTTCCTTATATGTAGGATTTGTTATAATTGTGATTTTATTTCCTTTTAGTAATAGATTAAGTACCATAATTGAATAGACTACATGTTCTCCAGGGCCATCCAATATCTTAAATTTCCCTAAATTCAACTTTTTTTGAGCTACTACATTTTGTATTCATCCTTTGTATGTATGAAAGTGACTGAATTTTTTGAAGTTTTCAGGTTCTAGTTTTGATCTTCCATACCATTTTTCCTCTGCAGTAGAACCCTAGCATCCAATCCCACCTGATCTCCGAAGCTAACCAGGATTGGCCTGGTTAGTCACTGGATGCGAGACTGCCTGGGAAAACCTGGTGCTACGGGATAGGGAGAAGGACCTGGCAATCCACTCCTGAAAGAATCCGCTGTTGAAAACCCTATGGATAGCAAAGAAGCACTGACATAGTGCTGGCATGGCATAGTGTCATGGCATAATGTTGGTGGGTGTTTCATTCTGTTGTATACAGGGTTGCTATGAGTTCGACCTGACTCAAAAGCACCTTACAACAGCCATGCTGTTTTTTTGGCATTTGACGTTCATGTTGACTAATTGTTCATGTTCATTGTTTTCTCTTATTTCTCACATTAGATGTGTCTTTCCTGTGATTGTTACATATCAGTGTTGAATCTAATCATCCAAACTGTTCAAATGACTGTATTAATCAATTGGTCATAAAACATTCTTCTAGGTGTTTTAGGTGTAAAAGCCAAAAATTAAAAAAAAAGAAGCATTTCCAGCTCAGATAGCAAATTGAGTTAAAAAAAAAAAGTGAACACAGCAGACTTCTCAATAGCAACTCTATGTTCCTAGAAATTGGAATGTCTTATAAGTGTTGGCACACAGAAAAATAAATGAGATCAAACAAACAAACAAAACCACCAAAAACAAAACAAAACAAAACAAAAAAAAATTAACAGTGGCACATGCCTGTAATTCCAACAACTTGGGAGGCAGAGTCAGGGGGAAGGCAAGTTTGAGGACAGAGGCAGCCTGAGTAACTTAGTGAGAACCTGTCTCAAAATAAAAAAAGGAGAGCTGGGCGCAAAAGCATCAATTCTTCTGTCTCCCTTATTCAATGTCCTGCTTTCACAAACTTAAGATGCAACTGAAAATACCATGGCATATGAGTCAGGCTCACCTTTATTTACAATACCTTAAAGAGATCTTTTGCCACAGCTTTTTCCAAAGCAATGTGTCTTTTGACTTCTTAAGTGCTTCTTCCACACATGTTGATTGTAGAACCAAGTAAAACAAGATTGTGGACAACCTCACTTTATTCTCCATTAATCATGAAGTTGCATAATGACCCAGTTGTGAGGATTTTTGTTTTGTTGATGTTGAGTAGCAATCCATACTGAAGGCTATGTTCTTTCATCTTCATCAGTAAATGTTTCAAATCTTCCCTTTTAGGAAGCAGAATGTCAACTGCATAATAACTCAGGTTGTTAATGAGTCTTCCTCCAATCCTGAAGCCATATTCTTTTTCATAAAGCCCAGTTCTCGGGTTATTTGCTCAGCATAGAAATTGAAGAGATCTGGTAAAAGGATACAGCTCATCTTTCTTGACTTTAAACCAAACAGTGTTTCTTGTTCTGTCTGAACAACTGCCTCCAGGTCCGTGCACAGATTCCTCATGAGTATAATTAGGTGCTCTTGTATTCCCATTCACAGTGGTATCCATAATTTGTTATCATCCACACAGTCAAATGCCTTTGATAAGACATAGATATCTTTCTGATATTCTCTGCTTTTGGCTGATATCCATCTGACATCAGCAGTGATGTCCCTAGCTCCCTACCCTCTTCTGAATGCAACTTGAATTTCTGGAATTTCCCTGTCTATCTACTGCTGTAGTCACTTTTGAATGATCTTTAGTAAAATTTTGCTTGCAAGTGATATTAATTATATCATTCAATAGTTTCCACATTCAGTTGGATCCCCTTTCTTGAGATTAGGCACAAATTTGAACCTCTTCCTGTCAGTTGTCCAGGTAGCTGATTTCCAAATCTCTTGGCATAAACAAGTTAGCACCTCCAGTGCTGCATCTCTTTCTGTCAATTCCTGGAGCCTGGTGTTTTGCCAGTTCCTTCAAGGTAGCTTCTACCTCGTCCTTCAATACCATTGATTCTTGATCATCTGTAAACTCTTGAAATAGTTAGTCATCCATCAATTCTTTTTTATATAATGAAACTGTGTATTCCTTCAATCTTCTTTTTATATTTCCTGTGTCATTTAAGATTTTCCCAGTAGAAACTTTCACTATTGCCACTCAAGGCTTGAATGTTTTCTTCAATTTCTTAATCTTGAAGGAAACAGAACATATACTTCCCTTGTGATTTTATGTCTCCAGCTCATTGTACATGTCATTAAAATATTTGATTTTGTCATTTCAAGCTGCCTTTTGAAATCTTCTGCTTAGTTTCTTAGTTTCATCATGCTTCCTTTTACTTTAGCTGCTTGCTGTTCAACGGCAAGTTTTTAGGTCTCTTTTGGAATGTAATTTGGTCTTTTTTTTTTTTTTCATCTTTTACTTTCCTCATGAATGATATCTTTGATGTCATGCCACAACTGACTTGGTTTTCTGTCATTCATGTGTAATGGATTAAACCTGTTCTTGAGGTGGTCTCTGAACTCAAGTGGGTTATACTCAATGTCATACCTTAGCTTTCGTACTCTTGTTCTAATTTTCTTTAGTTTTAGTTTGAACTTGAATATGAGCTATTGATGATCTGATCCACAATCAGCACCTGGTCTCGGTTGACATTTGATATTGAGATTTTCCATCATCTTTTTCCACAAAGGTAGTCAATTTGGTTTCTGTGTGTTTTATCTGGTGAAGTCCATGTGTATAGTCGCCTTTTATGTTGTTGAAAAATGTATTTGCTATGAAAATGTCATTGGTCTGAAAAAATTCTATCATGTGATTTCTAGCATCACTTTTGTCACCAAGGCCATACTTTCTGACAACTGAGCCATCTTCATTTCCAACTTTTGAATTCCAGTCACCAGTAATTATCAGTATGTCCTGATTGCATGGTCCATCTATTTCAGATTACAAAAGTTGGTAGAAATCTTTTCTATCTTCATTTGTGGCCATAGTGGTGGGTGCATATATCTGAGTAATAGTCATATTAACTGGCCTTCCTTGTAGACCTATAGATATTATTCTATCACTGACAACATTGTACTTTAGGACAGATCGTGAGATGTCTTTTTTGATGATGAATGCAACATTTCTCTTTTATTTGTCATTCCCAGCATAGTTGAACATATGATTATCTGATTCAAAACTGCCCATACCAGTCCATTTTAGCTCACTGTTACCTAGAATGTCAATGTTTATGCACTCTGTTTCTCTTTTAATGATTTCTAATTTTCCTACATTCATACATGTACATTATATATACATACATTCCATGTTCTAATAATGGATGTTTAGTTGTTTCTCCTCATTTTAGGTCATGCCACATCAACAACTGCAGGTTCCTGGGAATTTATTTCATTTCCTTCATTAAAGTAGACTGTACTTTGAGGAGGCAACTCTTCCCCAGTAGTCTTTTTAGTCCCTTCAAAACTGGGGGGCTCATTTTCTAGCACTATATCTAACAGTGTTTCTTTGCTATCCATAGGGTTTTCAATGGCTAGTTGTTTCAGGAGTAGACTGCCAGATCCTCCTCCCTAATCTGTCTTAGTCTGGAAGTTCAGCTGAAACTTGTCCATCATGGGTGACCCTGCTGGTATCTGAGATACTGGTGACATAGCTTTCAGTCTCATAGCAACATGCAAGCCCCTGCAGTACAGCAAACTGACAGATGTGTGGGGGAAAGGAGCTTAGAAGCAAGAAATAAAGAAAAAAGTCATAAACCAAGTTTTCTTTGTGTGTAAACTATAACTGTGTTTTCTTATACAATTTTCTAGGCCAAGAATATTAACAGAATAACACTGTAGTTTATATTTTCTTGAAAGACAGGAACTCTGGGAAATTTTAAAATGAAAGCAATATAAATTAGCTGGGCACTGTGGCACATGCCTATAATCCTAGCTACTTGGTAGGGTGATCACAGGGTGATCTCAGGTTTGAGCACAGAAGCAGCCTGTACGATTTAGGAAGACTCTGTATCAAAACAAAAAATAAAAGGGGGGGCAAGGTGTGTTGCTCAGTGGTGGAACACTTGCCTAGTGTTCACAAGGCCCTGAGTTTAACTCCCAGTTATGAGGAAATAAGAAAAGGTAAATGGATTCACAATTGAAAGGACAGTCTAACAGTCTATATTCCATAGCCTTTATCTTGTTGATTTCCATTACTGAATCATTATTTATGTCTGGTCATTTGTTTTGTTCTAGATGGCCTCATTCAGGTCCTACTCACAGTGACCCTCATAGGGTTTTCAATGGCTAATTGTCTCTTGATTGCTTCAGGAGTGGATTGCCATATCCTTCTCCTATTTTCGCCTTGCTGGGAATTGAACATGGGTCCTCAGAAAGTGTGGAGCAGCACTACCAACTAAGATAAACCCCAGCCCATGTGTGTCATATTCATCTTTAAAAAGGGTTTTAAGCCACTTACAATAATATCGTACACATATACACACTTATCTATTTATGATGATATTTAAGCATATGCACATGTAATAGGACCCAGAATGCAGCAGGGCAGAAAATGACACAGAATTATGTTATTAATCCTGGTGATGTTTATATATTAGGATCACAAATTTCCTTTGAGCTGTCTGGCACTTAAATATAAAAGGAGACAAAGAAGACATGGTCATTTTGTAGCCATGAAGCAACTAATACATGCACACACACACACACACACACACACACACACACACACACACACACTTTATACCTACATAGTTATATGTACATATGTATATTATATACACATATTCACATAAAGTATATGATAGAAAATATTTCATGGAACTGACTTGTAATTTCTAAAATTATTTTAGTATAAGATTTTATTAGAGGCACTGAGTAATGTAGCAGATAATGTGCTCTAATGTTTTATGTTTTCAAAAAGATGTTTCAAAAACTGTCAATTATACATGTGAAACTTCCTTCATTCTCTTGATCAGTTTTCAAGTATTCATGAAAGCCTGTAGGTCTGAGGCAGCACACTAAGTTCTGAGATAGTGAGCAAATTAGATACCCTTGTTATAATTTATAGTGTTAGTGTTATTTGGAAGAGATAAATTATATAGTGATACAATCAAAATGTAACTACAATTAAATCTTACATAAGCATAATGGGATAAGTAAATACTATATATATATATAGCAAATACTATATATATATAGTAAATACTATATATATATATAGCAAATACTATATATATGTATAGTAAATACTATATATATATATATATATATATATATATATATTCCATAATACATTTTTTAAAGAGACAAGAACTCTCAGTAATAAAACCATAGCTTAAATTAGAAATATTCAGTTATATGCAATGTATTATCTTCATTAAATTACAAAAATAAAAATAAAAATATTGAGATCAATACTAAAATGGAAACCAAAACAAAATTGTTTGGTACTTTATTATAATCCACTGTAGGTTTTCATCTGATTCCTTATTTCACCATTGATAAGATCTGTTAGTTCCTATGACATAATGCACAGTCAGAAAGTAAAATCCTTATTCTCTCATTCTCCCAGGAGCTCTGAGTTTTGTTCACATGTAAATATTAGGTGCCTGCCAGCGTACCACTGTGGTGTCTGATGCCATCAGACCTCAGAAGCTAAGCAGGGTGACACCTGGTTAGTACTTGGATGGGAGACCTCGCAGAAAAACCAAGTGCTGTAGGCTTGGGAGGACCTGCCATCCCACACCCCAAAAAACAACCAGCCATTGAAAACCTAATCTTATAAATAGCAGAGAAGCACTATATGTTTCATCTGTTGTAAATAGGGTCTCTGAGTCATACACCAACTTGATGGCACCTAACAACAACAAAATATTGTTTGTTGTTGTTGGTAGGTGCCTTGGAGTCAGTATCTGACTTCATAGTGACCCTATGTACAACAGGGGAAACACTATTGTCAGTACTTCTCTGCTGTTCATAGGGTTGTCAATGGCAGATTGATTTTTAGGAGTAGGTTGCAGAGTCCTTCTCCCAAGCCTACAGCACCTGGTGTTCGCAGGAGGTCTCCCATCCAAGTATTAACCAGGCCCGACCCTGCTTAGCTTCAGAGATCTGATGGGATCGGATGCCACAGGGCTATGGCTGCAGGCAACAAAATATTGTTGTTGTTGTTAGGTGCCGTCGAGTGGAGTCCAAATCATAGTGACCCTCATAGGGTTTGCAATGGCTGACTGTTTCAGGATTGCCTGGGGAGTGGATTGCCATCTCCTTCTCCCATTTTGTGGTGCTGGGAATCGAACTCGGGACCTCAGAGACTGCAGAGCAGTGCTCTACCAACTGAGCTAAATCCCAGCCCCAACAAAATATTAGGTACTTAAAAATACACATTAGTTATCCTAAGTCAATGATTATAAATCAAGTTGAATAAGTCTAAAATAATCTTCACAGGCAACAAGAAGATACATGGGGCTTTTATACAGTATCCATGAAGGGAGGGGGCATGGGCCAAACCACAGTTACTTTATTCAAATACAAGACAATAATACATAGATCGTCTTTAAGTCAATGCAATGTACAGCTAAAAATTCAATATGTGATTAGACATGGACATGAATACAAATTAGGCAACTATAAAAAGAAAGTATTAGAGTTCAGAAAATGATTTAAAAACATAACTCATTTTTTCTGGTTGGACTGTCCTCAACTTATTTCTCAGAAACTGCCAATCAAAACTCTTCCAATTCCTGTTTTCAAATCACAGAATAGTTGTCATTTCCTAATTTCTGTCACATATGTATGCTGCTGTTGCTGTTGTTGTTAGGTTTTGTCAAGTCAGGTCTGACACATAGCAACCTTGTGTTCAACAGAAGAAAACACTACCCAACACTGTGCCATGTCCAGCACTATGTCAGTGCTTCTCTGGTATTCATAGGGTTTTCAATGGCTGATTTTTTAGGAATGGGCTGCCAAGTTCTTCTCCCAAGTCTACAGCACCTGTTATTCCCAGGCTGTCTCACACCAAAGGATTAGCCAGGCCTGATCCTACTTAGCTTCCAATATCAGCTGGGGTTGGATTCCAGGGAGGTATGGTTGTAGACTTTCACATATGTATATATATGCACATATGTGTGTATAATTTTTGTCATATATATTTCTATTTCTATTCTTAAGATTTTGTTCTTAGAAATACTGTTACTAATTTATTCATCTTTTCCCATTTGTTTATGCTTCAGCCTTTTTTCTGAATAAGCAAAATACTTATTTTCTTTGCCTTATAATATGATATTTTTGTTCTTGCTGTCAGCATTGAATCTACAGAATATGGCAACTAAGATATTCACTTATTCTGAAAGCCAATCGCATTACTATTCTTTTTCTCATTGCTCAGTTCCTCCTAAGGACAAACATGCCATAAAATAGCACCTACAAATCAAATTTAAGTGTATTGCACAAGTAATGGGGATTGTAAAAATGTCATGGTTTGGCAGTGGTTGAGTGGAGAATGACCCATTATCATATTAAAGTAATAAAATCTATGTGATAAAATACATAAAAATTGTAACATTTCTGCTTCTGGGTAACCCAGAAGATTGAGATCAAAGTTATAGCATTAGATTGAGTCCAATAATTTTAAAATAAATTGAACTTTCAAAGAAATTGGAAGATTTAAAACTAGTTTCTGCTGTATGAGATTTAGATTTTTGAAAGCCAAATAATCTGTCATGTATTAATATGTGATCAATTTGTAAGGTTGTCTTCATGATAAAAAGGTTCTGTGTAAGTCCTCTAAAATGTAACAGCTTGAGAGTAAATATTTGCAGGTTTTGACTGGATAGTTAACCCTAGACAACATAATGATATCTTGAACTTCTTTCACATTAAAATATATGCTTTACATGTGCATATATGATATATATGTGGTATACATATGGTGTATATATGGTGTGTGTATGTATACATATGCATATATATACACATATATACATATATATGTACTGGTGTTTGTGTATACACACACACACACGCATATTTATAGTTGTTGTTAGGTGTTGTTGACTCAGGTCCCACTCATAACAATCCTCATAGGATTTTCAATGGCTGATTGTTCAGGGATTGCTTCAGGTGTGAATTGCCACATCCTTTTGTTTTTGTGGGGCTAGGGATTGAAAACCTCAGAGAGAGCAGAGAAGCACTCTGCCAACTGAACTAAACTTCAGGCCATATGTATATATACATGTATACATACATATATCTCTGTGTGTGTATTTGTCCATGTAACCTATTGGTATACTGGCATATGGCTCATTTATCTTACAGTGATGACTTCTGCTTTACTTAGTGTCATGAAGGAAGCAGTAGGACTAGTAAGTACCACCAGCTACAAAATCTTTTCTGAACCTGAAGGAAATGATGATTTTAGTACGGGTTTGAAACCAGGGTTTCACATACGCTTTGCAAACACTCTATCATTGAGCTGCACATTAAGTCCATTTGTTACTATTTATTTTGAGACAGAGTCTCAGTAAATTATGCAGGCTGCCTCTGTCCTTAGTATTAGGATCCTCCTGCCCCACCTTCAGAGTCACTGGGATTATAGGCGTGCACCACTATGCCCGGCTAGGAAATGACAGAGCTTACTCATTTAATTTTATAGATACAAGATGGGTATTAACAAACATACAGACTAGCATATTTCTGCTGTTCATATAAAAGTGTCTTACAGAGACCTTTAATTAAAAAAATGAAAAACAAAAAAACAATATTTTTAACCCCAAGTAATTTCATTCAATAATGGGAAATTGCTTTATTCATTATCATCCAATTAGTTGGAGTCCTTGGCCAACCAAATTATACCAATTATATTGCTGACCTCACCAGCTTAAGAAAAGAATAAATTTTTGAAAGCATCTAATTAAATGGTATATATGGCACCCCATTATGAAATCAACAGGAAATTAGAGTACATGTGCAGAGAAATAGGAAAAATAGTAGCTTTCTATCCCAAATACCTAATTAGTTCCAAATTATAGTTTATTGCTAAATAAACAAATTAAGGAACACACATCTTCAGTAAAGATTTGATCTTCTACTCCAAAATGTAAGACCGCATCTGAGCAAAAATATTCTACATTTGACATTATCGTAATATTATTTTTCAACTGAGGAGTTAAACTAACCCATTAACTGTACACACACACTTTGAAATTATTGTCAGTGCTTCTCTGCTATGCACAGAGTTTTCAATGGCAGATGGACTTTTGGGAGTGTGTTGCCGGGCCCTTCTCCCAAGCCTGCAGCACCTGTTGTTCCCAGGTGGTCTCTCATCCAAGTACTAGCCAGACCCGACCCTGCTCAGCTTCTGAGAACTGAGGGATTGGATGCCACAATGTATGGCTTCAGGCCTGTTAAACACATTTTCTAATGATGGTATTTTCAACTCACAATGGATTCAATGGAACATAACATCATCACACAATGTCTTACATCATGCAACAATGGTCTTAAAATAAGACTGTGTTGCCTGGCACAGAATCGGGGAGTATTTCATCCTGTTTTACAAAGGGTCTCTATGAGTTGGACCCAACCTTATGGCACATAACAACAATAACATCATCATAAGTCAAGGAACACCTGTATTTATTTTATTTTGCATTGTTCTATTACATAATTACACACTGCTAAAAATGATTACAATGAATTTACATAATTTATGTGATAAGCATAATTATTTTACAGTATGAAATAAAATATAGAGGCTAATTAATACACTGCTTTATATTAAATACTTTAATGCATTCAGCCTTACTACATAACTTGTGTTCTTAATCACCATATTTCACTAACTTGAATGAATAAACTGAATAAAAATGCTAGGATTTCCATCATGTGACATGTGAAAGTAGTTTAATTCCATTTAACCTTTGCCTTTGAGTAGAAAATGCAAAAAGCTAAATATCCCTTTCCAAATATGGGAAAAAGGAGTTTGTGTTTTAAATAAGTATGTTTCTTTTTAAATAAAAATGCATAGCTAAAAAGTTGTAAAGACTGGGACATTTGATAAAGCACTGTATTTCAAGTTGTAGCAGAAAATCTGCTGGAAGCTGGCACTTTGAAATAGGCTTTCAAAAAATGTAAAGTGAATGCTATTGCATTGCAATTTGGCAGTATACCAGAATAACATAAAAGTATTATTGTTTCTTATGCTGATCAAAATTCAGACAAAATAATAGATCCATGTATATGGGAATTTTTATTACAATGTTTTTTGATGAGTCACTTGCTTCTAAAGCAGAAGATACTACTTATTATGCTATTAATTCTATTAATGCTCAAAAAGAGTTCCCTGGAATTATATTTTACACAGACAGATGCAGCATGGGACCTTAGCCCCAGCTTATTTCTTTTTAGTACTTTTCACCAGTTTTACTTTCTTTATTATTAAAATAATTCATTCTGTATTTGCTGTCCTTAATCAAATAAAAGTTTAAATATATGCAAGAAGTCACACTATAGTTAACGCATTAAAAATTTTTAAAAATCAGGTGTTGTTTATTCTTTTTGTTAAAGTTCAATTTTTTAAATGGTGAAATTATTACCCCAGTGCAAATATAAAATAAATAAATATGAAAGTTTTATTCACCTCATGAAGTGAAGTTTCTAATAATTTGTTAAAATTATTCCAAGAAACATGTACAAAGCTAATTGT
Source organism: Pedetes capensis (assembly GCA_007922755.1). Classification (NCBI taxonomy): domain Eukaryota; kingdom Metazoa; phylum Chordata; class Mammalia; order Rodentia; family Pedetidae; genus Pedetes; species Pedetes capensis. Next base: position 35,133 of record VMDO01011912.1, on the reverse strand, counting down.
TTATAGCCAAATTTAAGGTAAGTTTATTGAGCTAGTTATGATACAGGCTAATATCCAATATGGTCAGAATCTGTAATCTTGAGGAGTTACCTGTTCCGCTGGACAGAATTTTCTTTTCTACTAGATGAAAAACTGTATTTTTTCCACTACTTCTAAATATAAAAGTGCCCCTCAATAATAATATAAGCCCAGTATTGCACTTAATAAACATGTTAGTAACACTTGTTGCCTATATTTATAATATATGAAATATATCTTTCCATGTGATTTATATGTAAAGGATATACTTATGTACATTAAGATGTATAAAATATATGTTAAGTGAATATTTTGACATTATTTGGCCCTTTTACTTGTGTATATTGGCATAAAGCACACTGAGCATATTTGAAGTGTCAAGTGAGACAAACCTTGACATGGTTATGTGCCTATTAAACAACCATCATGAACAAGACAGAGTTCATCTGTTCCAAAAGCTTCTCAGTTGCTTTTTGTAATTTAACCTTATGCCTTCCAGGTATGAAGTACCAAGATAAATATGCAGAAGAGTGCATGTATACACACACATGTATATTTAATTGTTCCAGTATTATTTGTTTAAAATACTACCTTTACACAGATGAATGCCTTATAATTTTCTTAGCTGGCTGTATCCCATACATGTTTTCAGTTTTTATATGCTGTTCCTTTGATCTGTTGTTTATCTTTATATTAGTACTATTTCTCTTAATTATAGTAACATTATAAAACCTCTTGATATCATGTGATGTTAGTTATCCAAATTTTTTTCTCTTTCAAAAATACTTGCTACTAGGTCCTTTGTATTCTAAGTGAATTTTAGAATCAGACTGTCAATTCCTAAAAGAAGAAATCCAGCTAGGACTTTGATTTGGATTACTACAAGTTGATTTGGAGAGTAGATATCATAACAATATTGAAATCTATGACTTATGAACTCCATTTATTTTCATATTTAATTTCTTTCAGCAATACTTTTTGTTTTCAGTATATGAATGTTTCTTATCTTTTTCAGATTTATTCCTGAGTATTGCATGTAAATATTATAAATGTTGTTTGGATTTTTTTTCTCAATTGTTCACTTCCAGGAAGACTTAAATGTAATTTAGCTGGGTGATACAATTGGTCTCTAAAGCAAGTTTTTTTTTTTTTTTTTTTTTTT